>DWDT01004187.1:0-11426 GCA_018245595.1 Microceris scylla | reverse complement strand
CCCCCCTTCCCCATAAAAAAAAAAAAAAAAAAAAAGAATATTACGGCATAATTTAGTATCCATTTATCGTAATTCATTAAACAACTTTAAGAACCTGTATTAGCTATGTAACTATCTAATTATACTCAAACTGTACATTCCCAAAATGCGTATGTCGGGTTTCCACAAGAACGTTATTTACAATGCCTGTCACACCGCATCAGCTCAGCCGCCTTTTACAGACAGACCGAGGCGCGTGGGGCCGCGACCCGGCAAATTTCCGACCCCAAAAGTTAAACGTGATCCTTGCGCTTATGAACATTCCATAAGAAAATATATAGTTATAAAACAAAAAGCACTTGAAAAGAAGGAGATAAAAAAGAAGATTTCTACTTATGCAAGATTACATAAATACGATTTTATTTTATTTATATATGACCACTATTACTGTAAGTTCACAGGACAAATTCATTCCCCCATTACTAAACGCAATACGGTCCGGCCAAAATAATAAGTTGCAGGACGCCATCTTATCAACACACCAGATTCCAACGCAGGTCTAACCGTGCATAATTTTGTGAAGAAAAAGTGTGTGTCAGGACTTGAACCCAACACCCCTGGGAATTAAAGGATGAATTCTAAAGCAACCAGAGCTCACATATTTATACAATATTTCTACAACATGCCGCACTGAAGTTTTGTAGTTTGAAGTTTAAACTTTCCAACTAAGTCTTCAGGGTGTAATTCCTTAGATACTTAAGACTGGAAGTTCGAACATTTTAAGTTCTTGTTCTAGTGCACTGTTAAGTTATATCCTTCCAAATCATTCTAAATCATGTATTATGGAACAACTCATGTAGTGTACTAAATTTCATTATAGATGTTCATTAATTTTATAAAAATTCTAACATGAAATTCCCAATAGCAGCACTGAGACTGAATATGTTTCCTGTATACCAATAGACTCACCCTCATTCCAAGGACGTATTACTTAACTAAAAAAAATTGACAAAATTAAAACAAAAGGTGAACAGGTTAACAGGTGAACTATTAACTACTATCACACTCCCCTACCTACCAATTCGGTCTAGTACAGGCGAAATGCAATGTTATAGGCGACAGTATTAACCACAAGGTTAAACGGTAAGTTACTTCCTTTTTATTACATAACTTTCGTAATTAAAAGCGAAATACCTTAGAAACGTGAAGTTGATTTTTCTCGCGGGGGTTCTCTTCAATCGCCCTCCCGCGACCTCGAAGTTAACGTTAGCTCGTAAATCAGTCGTCCTCACTGCCCTTAATATTCCCCTCTCGACCATATAAATACCTCTACGGCAACCCTACTCCAGTAATGCGCTTTTCACTTTGACGGAACACGTATTTTTAAATTTATATTTTATTGAACATAAATGAGGAAATGAAAGTTTTAACTCTATTTTAAGTAACATTTTCACTTGAGTGCTCCTTGTGTAGATATCGAAATAATCTTTTTGTTCACGCTTAAAAATGCCGCAGATAAAAAGTAGATTTGATAATGATACTACCCTGAAATTTGAGTGCCATTAATATAAAATATACATACAACAAGTCATTGATTAATTGGTTACAAAAAGTCAAGTACTTTATAAACGTAGCATCACGCCCGTATGAACCTGATGGAGTACTTCTACTTATCACCAGTTATGTTATACGTCACATGCAATAGGTTCGTGCTACGACTGGGAAGTTCAAATTAGAAAAACCTAATAATGTCTTGCCCAATCTGAGGATCGAATGCAGGACCGGGGGAAGAATAAAATTGCCCCAATTTATAAATAGAATAAACTAAGTCATATGTCTTATATATAGATCAACCATATACAAATTTAGGACGATTTTATAAAACCGATTTTAATTTTAACATTGACTAATCGAAAGCACAGAACATTTCAAGCGGAGACGACCTTCAGCAATACAAAGTAGAACTATCTTGTAAACAAATGTGAATATTATGTTAGATTATACTGTAATGATTGACTGATTACTTGACTGACTTAATTATCTTAAATGATTAAGTGATATAAAACCAAACGTATCTAATTAAATCCAACAAATAAACGCTAAGAGATGTTCCACGGAAATAAAAATCGCTAACACAGCCTTTGTAGGTATAAAACGTGTAATAAATAAAAAAATTGCTCTCGCGGCCGGCAACAGCCCCGGGTCGCGCACCGTGCTCCCGGCGAGTTCATAAATCAAACTAATTTCCGCTCCAACAAAATAAACACCGTCTCACTAACGACACAGCGATCATTTCGCTCAACTTGATACACCTTTACGAGTTGTCATATTTACCTAAAAATCCATTCATTTATGATGATTATTAAAATTATTCTTAGTTATAAACTGCGCGTTTAGTCTTTACATGCGTTATTTTTAATGCGAACGTAACAAATACATTGGTTATTGTACAGCTTGTACAACTAAAAGAATTTCAAAACTCCATCATAGTTTATTGTCATTTTCCTTTATTATTGCAGTCGGTTTACAATATTCGCGCGCCGAGCACAGCGCTCCCTTTCATAGAAGATTGCAATTTTTCACTACCGCTTCCGCGCTTCAAAGGCCACATGAAACAATCAGTGGCGATTGTTATCGCTAAGTAACGCCGTCAGAAGCCTTCTGGCGAGCTTCAATACTTCGGAACAGACGGAATAATTGATATCTATTTATCCCGAGGCGAAACGATTAAAAAATATTTTATCCATTTCAATTTATTATCAAGGCTATGAACGTTTTGGTATTGGAATTTTACTGAATGTATTTACTTTATATAGACAGTATATACGAAATATTGGAAAACTTTACCTTCAACGAAATAGAATTTTTTATAAACCATTGAAAAATATCAAGCATCAAAAGATCCAATCAGATTCGAAATAGCTTTTCTCTGTTAATTTTGGCCGAATTATAATTAGCAATTATAGAAGCAAGTCACATTACATTCGATACACACATATGTACATACTTCTAAACCCATATACGAAACAATATATCCGTTAGTCTCTTCTTTGAATAAGCGTTAAAACGTAAACGTACGAGTTTAAGTTACGAGACGATGCCATTAATTCATTCACGTGTAGGGCACACGTAAACAAACACTTCAATAATACACAATAAACAAGGAGTCCCCCGATAAACAAGCCCAACTTCTGGGTAAAGGGTTGACAACCTGTGAGGTGTAATGTGTGAATTGTGTAAGCCGCGTACCTATACCTTTGTAAATGTTGAAAGATAGAAAAGAAAGATATATGTAGAAGAAACAAATCAGGTTTGTGAAGATAGACATATTTGGCACTCGGTGGTCTCTGTCTACTTCATAACCTAATGAATTTATAAAATAATTATAATATATTATAGTAAACTAACATTTTTTAACACTTCTATAATGAAATATTAAGAAATTTCGAATGTACGCACAGTATAAAATGTATTCAAAATTTAATTAACGTCTGCGGGAACGATCTAGAATATTCGGCGCTGCGTGAGTATCAATAACATCAATTATATTGAGAACTTATTCAACCAACCTTTATTGTACATTTGTATTAATATTCTTTTGTATTTGTATACCCTTGTTCTACAAATATTATTGTAAAATTTGAAATCACATTGTGAATTTTCGCGAACAAAAATCACTGACACAAAAAATATAAAAACTAACAAAATATAGATATCGAGATATATTTAAACTATTAAATAATCACGCAGCTCATTTTAAACTACAGATTTATGAATATTTCTTTAAATAAATTATGCTTTTTATATTATTTTCATCTAACTGGTGAAACGTGGGACTATATTACATTCCTCTGCTTACCCTTTCGGAGAATACAGGAGTGATGCTACGTTTACGATTTTAAAGCATCTTAATATAATTATAACTATTTTCTAATAAAAACATAAACTTAACAAAACATCGAGTTCGGTATTAGTTAGCGAAAACTAAACATAAGTACGAAACGCAAGACTTATGCTGGAAATGCTGGACGTAACTAAATGTGGCCTCAGTAATTAATGCTTCGCTAGGCTCGATTTACAGCCCGCGGTTCTGATGGCCAAATTAGCCGTCGATGCTGGAGCTATAAATTTTCCCAAGCGCCTCCTAAATCGAGAGTTTAAAGCCTACATTTCCAACACCCTAATAATAAATTCTGCGACTGACGTTACTGCATTCAGTTGATTAGAGCGATTCCATGTGAGTTAGGGGGTATAAGATTATATGGAAAAATATCCAACGATATTTCTAGTTTTGAACAGAAAAAAATATTACAATTATTATTTTGTTCCGTAAAGTATAATTAGAAGCAGCGTTTTATATATGACACGCGAGATCTTAGGCGATTAGCGAAATATTTTAGTATCTGGAAATAATAAATTATTACATATCAGTACATACTTGTACAACAAATTTAAACAAATTACACGAACAGTACTCTCGGTTATGAGGCAAAATCCTATACGAAATTTCTGGGAAATTATGCGCCAATTAGGAACGGACGCAGTAAATTAGATGTTCAGGTTGTTTTGTGAAAATGCTCCGTTTGCTTTTGACAGACCCCACGGCGAAACGGTCTCTGGCACATTGAACTGCTATAAACAGCTTACAGCATTATAGGCATAGGATCCTAATTAAAACTTGACAAGCCGAAATCCGATCATATCAAAGAATATTACGAAATGTAAAGCAAAGGACATGACAAAGAGTATAAGAAAATAATGATCAATTGTACTACATAGACGGAAATAAATGAATATATTAACAAAGAAAAACAGTGCGTGATTCATCAATGAGTGATTCATAAAAAGTAAAAGAAATAAACAAGGAATTCAGAATTAAAAACGCCAATTAAAGTATGTAATTTCAGATTAATTGCAAAACCTTTGTAACATGCTACAACACTTTACGGCAAAAGCAAGTATACAAGTCCTTTGTTTGTTGTTGTTGGTTAAAAAATGTTGTCTACTTCTTATCAACACTTTTTAAATATTCATTGCTGTTGAAAAAGTCTTAAACAGTAAGTCGAAGGCGAAGAAAACTTTGCGGTTGCCGCACAGGTAATATAAAAAGTTTTTTTTTATAGAAACGGGCCGACGAAAAGTAGGTTACAGTTAATCAATAAATAAGTTACAACTTATTTCCTAAGCTTCTCTTCGACACTTTTTGTACGCAGTATAAAAAAAAATGCAACTAGATAATTAAAACTACAATAAAATATTTATTTCATCATTCTTCCGAATATCTGTAACGCGATTGATCATTTAAGATAGATTCCCTCGTACTTACTTGTAGATTTTTTTTACTTCATCATCATCATCAACATCATCAGCCTATCTTAGTCCACTACTGGACATAGCCCTATCCTAAAAGGTGTTTTATTTTTTTACTTCTCGCATGTAAATCCCGAAGGGGTAAGCAGAAGAGCAAGAGAGAGAACTTGATGAATATTGAAAACTAATTCTAACAAATCTAAAAATGTGACTGCAAACACTTACTTTAGCCATACATATGAACGCAATTTGATAAAATAATGATATAATCCCGAAATGTTTTCATAAATTCGTTTTTTTCAAACACACAATCCCCCGAATCCTCCGCTCTACAATTTATTTCATGACGCGAACTCTTCAACCTCCAGACACAGTAAAAAATCAGTTTTTTGTCGAAATTCGCGCTTCGTTTTGTAAATGTAGATTGTAGACCCCTTTTGTAGAGAAACCACGAAAAGAATAAAAAGAGTCCAGCCCAATGTAAAAATATACATATAAAACCCCAAGTGTCGGATAAGCAGAAGAACTTTTATTTAAATGTCTCACTATTTCTCAGAGCTGAATACTAAACTTTATTAAAGTAGGTCTTAGAAAACTTTCTTTATAACCAACCTAATATTTAATTTGGAAAGTAATTATATGAAAACGATTCATTGTTATAGCACATTTAAAAGAACATTAATAATCAAACAAAAAGTATGGAAAGCCCTGCAAAATAAGTTTTACATAAAACTAAGTTACACGTACAATGAACCTCTAAAGACCAGTTTCTAATCGTAAATATTTCCATTCCTCAACAGACCTACCCAGTAGATACCTCTGTTGGACTAAAGCATATCATCAAACGATTACGATCATGGTCCAGTCACCAGCTTGAGTTGAATCTGAGAGTTGCCCCTCGACGACTTCGCAACAATAACCCAATCGACTGACATATAAATCAGCACCTAATCTCGGAGCAAAAAAAACAATTTACAATATAACATTCAGTTGCATTTCAACTAAGATGCGATAAATTGGTATAACAAATGAGGCATATAAAGCCTGCTAATGAGCGGAGTGTTACAATTCTGTCTGCATCTATAACTCTATCTGTAATCTGTGCCGAGGCGACCCATTTAATGGTAGGCCATTATCTAAATAGCCAATCTGGGCGTTTAATTAAATTTTGCACTTTACTTTCTCAAGTGTTCAAAATGGACATTTGTTAAATCAGGGAGTCCATTGAAGAATTCAGGATTGAAATACTTTGGGCCCTCCGACAGCTGTAATAGCTTCGCAATGTTTTTCGAGTTTTCACAGTTTCAAAATTCAAAAATAGATATAGGTATATGAAATCCAACGATGCTTAATTCTTTACCTCTAAGATTTTAAATTACATGTTTGCAGTTTTATTGTGTATCTAGTTAATTAATCCGGTAGATATTTAGAATAAATACCACAGAGTACACATTTCTCCGTGATTATTTTTCGCCTTTATGTATAATATTGTTGAAAAAGAATATTTTGAGTGGTTTGTATAAAATTGAATTATTTTTTCTCCGAACAAACAATCGACACTATATAATACTATATAACACTATGTAATAAACATATATTTAGACAATAAAGATCAGGTAACATCATTTATTTTAATGTACAGCAGTAAATATAAATGGCTATGTCTGATATTACACATAAAGGTTACGTGCAAAACGTTGGAGTGTACTACACTCCTTTGCCTACTCCTTTGAGGGTTACGGCGCGATGTTACTTTTTACGTCTGTAATCGTCTAAAAGCTTAGTTTTTCTTTTCCATTTTATTCCGTTTAAAAGTATTTTAAGTACCCGCATGCAATGAAACGTCCAAACAGTCTCACCGACCCGCATGGAAAAGATCTTTTAAGGTATGTAAAGACGTAACTGCGAGCAGAACTATTTGTGAAACTATCGAAGTTACCCACATCGAGTATGGTTCCTGAGTCAGCGATTACTTATCTTATGGAAACGAAGAACGAAGGTGTACTATTACTTTGACTAATGATAATAATACCGTGATTTTGTAAAAACTTCAAATTTTTATTTCATAAAAATAAACATTGTATTACAGAGTAATCCGTCACAGATACTTTGGTTTATTATACGATAATAAAAGACAAACTACGAGTATGTAAAGAAATGTTACTAATCTACCTCAGGATGTGTCATCTCAAATATATGCGCTTTAAAAAAGAAACAAACAATGGCACAAGGCGAAAAAATCTTGTAATATTACTAACAAAAGAAATTCCTCAGCCCTGAGAAAGATCCTTCCAATAACACTAAAATCTTACGGAGCCACGGAAGGGTTTGGCAAACAAACGGATGAGAGGACTGTTAGAATTTATTAAGGTCGCTACTGATTTATTTGCCAAACTTATATAATAGATTTTGTTCGAACTAAGCAAGGATTCTGATCAAAATGAACATTTAGTGTATGCGTTTGATGTTTGCCGTCTTGTTCTAACGCCAATATTGTCATGCAAAGACACGTTTCGTACCTATTTCTACTCTAGGGTTCATACTCGTAAATATCTGTGTAAAACTATTATTTGATTTTTAGTATTGATCTTAAGACTAGTAAAACGTCCTTTGGATTTTTATCTGGTAAAGAATTAGGACGCAAGGAATAACGTAGGTATACGTAAAGTGATCAAAGATTTATAACGTGAAACGTAACACCACGTCTGTAATCCCCAAAGCGGTAGGCAGAGGAGTGTAGTTTATTCCCACGTTCCACCAGTTATCAAACTATCAAAGATTTATAGATACTGAATAGCAATTACGGACAAAATATGTATGAAAATAAATCAAAATTATTATCGTGCTAATGTAGAGGCCTATGTCCAGCGGTGGACGATGATAGGCTGATGACAATGATGATCGTCATCATCATTATAATCACCGCCTCGTCGACTCAATGCTACACATATAATATTAGTAGTAAAAAGCTCTACGCAAAGCTCGATTTCCAATAAGATGACGCGCGGAACACTTTTCCTTTTCCAACCAACCAATTTCCAGATGAAATCATTCGTTTGAAGCGTAAACGTAATGAATATGGAATGAGATCAAAGGTCGACCTCTTTCAGAATTTAGAATTAGGACAATAATTCGGCCACCGCCATTAATCCTGGTTCCTGCTATCGTCGTAAGCAGACTGAGTTATATCACTGTTAAAATATTTCACCCTATATTTTGTGTACTAGAATGAAGACATTAATTCATTGTTAAACAAAGTTTTTAATACGTTATGGTTCAGAGAACTTCTCCCATATGAATTTTATTATTGTACGATGAAACTTCCTAATAGATTTAATCAAATACCTACTTCATATGATTTCTAATCAATGGAAACGGTAATAAACAAAATATTAAAATTACTCATTCATAATTTTATTTACAAAGAAACATGCTTTACAACTTTAAAAAATATCTTAAAGACTAAGAAAATAGAATATTATTGTTAGGATATTTTACTGTCACAGAGAGCAACTGTTACTGTACGTCGAGTGGAGCTTTTGTTTTATGACCTCAAAAAGCATGACCACTTTAACAGTTGCGAGATTTCATAACGCCTCAACGCCTGCGGATAATATTTTTAGAATTCCTTTGTAGATGTTTATCGCTATATTATATAAACTATATGTATTAAACTATATCTCTTAGTAGAGTTAGTATTAGTATTAATAAATCTATTATATTAATTTTTATGGTACTGCTGTAACTAGATTGATGTAACTTTCGCACTCGTATATTTAGTAAAGTTTGGTATAAATTTGTTCAGTTCATAAAAGTCAGTATACCTATATTCTATTCTGGGCTGATCACAGATGTGTTGCTGGTCCGGACTAATAATTGTCAACTTTTCCCTGATTCTATGCATTCCTCTATACCTATCTTCTAGAATCTAGTACTGCTCTGCCACTTCTATATATTTCTTCTAGAAATCCTTTTGCTATATATTGTGATACAATATTTACATATAATAAAACTGTAAATGATCGCTGTCTGTACATGGCAAATATATTTAAAAATTCATAATGGGGGGCCTTCATAATCGCAATTGAACCCAAAAAAATAATTTTTCCTTTTGTCTGTCTGTATGTTTGTGCACGCTAATCTCAAAAACGGTTTATCCGATTTGAATGCAGTTTTCAGAATTATATTGCGATGGGCTTCATTTAAAAAAAATTGTGTTTTTTTCATTTAAATCGGTTAACAAATAAAGAAGTTATGTTAATTTATGTCAATCGTTACGTAATACCAAGAAAAATAGAGCTCAGATCTATGTACATATATGATCATTCATCATACCATCATATTAAATAGGGTTCAGCTTAGGCTGGAATCTTACGTTTGGTTGGGTTAGGTTAGCCCGTACCAAGTCGTGGGCACATCTAGTAACATCAATAAATTTAATTACTGTCATAAATGATATTTAATTATAACATAATTTAAGTTTGCGGACAGAAATACTCTAAAGAGTACTTAATTACTGTAAGCATTATTCACACGTGCTACCGTTACAGACAACAGTCTCATAATTCCAAGTAATAAGCTCTGCGGCGTTAAATTATTACGATCATCATTATCTCGAGCAATATTCGACGTCTGCTGTACTGCTTTATGTATAATCGTAAACATCATCCGGCACCTTTTGCTTCCAGTTTAATATCAATGACGCCACCTGCCGCCAATAGCGGTGCCGGAAACCAATATATTAAAACCAAAAATTCACTGTCACTCAGCGTATCAAATATACTCGTATATGCATCTTATAAAGGAACTTTCAAATTTTATGTGCATATTTACAAAGGCAAAGTGGCTGGCAGCAGTTGGATACGAAGAGCCGAAGGTAGAACTCACTAGGTTGCTATTTGAGAGGCCTATATGTAGCGGTGGACGGGAGTAGGCTGATGATGACGATGATGATAATGAATCAATAGAAATCATCGTTTCTGTATAGATACTAGTATTTTCGGGTTTTTTATGCTATTATTACTTTTTTAGATTTACAGTAAGAAACTAAAATGCAATGAGATATGTACAAAAGTACTGCTAAAACCACCAAGACCAAGAGTCATTCCACTTGACCGAAAAAATTAAATATCGTCTGGTGGGGGAGTCAAAAGTCTCCGAAAATGGGATGCATGTACGAAGATACTTATCGTATGTTGGTATGTAGAAAAAGCACGGTGGCGCACGTTGCACTCAGCCTACTCCATAAATGTATTGGTTTAAAAATATAAGAATAATATATTCTTCTTTAATCCACAGTGTTCAAGTAGTAATGAAAAAAAAACACATTACGATTTCCATTGTCTTACTTATTTGAGTACAAAATCAGTTCGAAATCCACCGCAGCTTTCTAATGAGCAAACATTTAGTTGGACACGGACATTTTAAAGGAGCTGTATTTTTTTAAATACTGTTATAGAGCTTGAGCAATTTGAAAGGCAAATTGCGAGTCTCGCTGTATTTCAATTTTAAAGCCAGCATGTCTCTGGTGTCGCTCGCTCATATTTTTACATAGCTACTGGTCGTTAGCTCCACTTGTTAGTTGGCCTTTTCAAACATTAAACCCGTATTCTGACTCCCAAATTGAGACGTGTATGTAGAATTGGATGAACATGAGAGGCGAAATTTTGTGACGTCACTAAGGACAAAGAGAATCTGAGTTTATGTATATTTTATATACAATTGCAATTATTATTGACTGCCTCGTTGGTGTAGTGGTTGAAAGTGCGAATGAATTTTTTCAATTTGAAATTTTAGTGGTTGGTCGGAATTTGGATTAGTGCATACCAAGGTTCGCCCCCTTTTCCATTGGAGACAGAACATAACAGGTGAAATGTGGGAATTCTACGTACGTTGCTCTGCCTGGCCCTTCGGAGAAATACAGGCGTGATTTTATGCAATTATTATTAACATCAAAATTTGAAAAAGAAAAATAGCACACGTACACTAGGTGTAACGGGTTTCAATCACCATCTCAGGAGCCAAAGCCAACCTCACCTGCACGTGGTACCCTTGTATAACAGACGAGACTCTGGCGACCGGCTGATTGCGGTATAGCGCAGCCTAAATAGGCGCGGCTAAATGCCCTGGCTGCCGAC
>DWDT01004186.1:0-11485 GCA_018245595.1 Microceris scylla | reverse complement strand
AAAAAAAATGGGTTATTTACGAAGCTACTTTAAACCATACGGTATTATTTTCCATGCAATGAAATACTTTAGTTACGTTGTGTATGTAATGTAGATTAAAACAGCCCTTTACAGAATATCATTTAAATGTAAATTTTAAAAGATAGCAGAGATTTAAAATGCGAGGGCAAAGAAACAGATTGTTAGGCGATACGAAGTTCGCCGGGTCAGCTAGCATTTATATCAAATATCTCTATAAAAACCAGCGAAAAATTATTCGGTTCAGTCCAAGATCAGAGGGGGTTGCCCTAGCTTCCTTAAAACCAATGTCCCCGGTGTGAAAACTAAGTTTTTCCAGGCGAGTGAACGATGTTATAATTTATCATTATTAAAACAAGGAATAGAGAGCAAACGAACCTCTCGAGTGAGCAAAGAGCTTCGATAACCTGCGAGTGTGAGGTGGCGTTTTCCAGCGCAAGCAACGCTCTTGTACAGGAAGTGTGCACGCACGCGGCGCGCAGCAGCAGCACGTCGCGCTGCGCGGGCGCGGCGGCGGGCGGCGCGGCGGCGGGCGGCGCGGCGGGCGGCGCGGTGGGCGGAGCGGCCCGCAGCGCGCGCGCGCCGCCGCCGCACAGCCACCACCAGCGCACGCGCACTGCGCTTCTCCAAAGCTCATCGGACAGCAACCACTCTGTGGGCAAACCGTATAAATTAAACATTGAGAATCAGTTTTAAAATTAAGTAGCTGTCGATCCTTCTTATTCTATGAGAGGATTCCTATCTAACAGCGAAACGATAACGTAGATGAAGATAATAATGATGATTATTGTGTAAAGCGATACATATAAAAATTAATAACACTCACCGACCGACGAATGTTCAGCATTAGGGCTTATATTCCAGTAGCTATTGGCCTTGAACGGCAATGCGGTCCGTTGGGTTACGCTCAACGGTAGAGCGGATATGCGGTGTCTCGTGGAATCCAGCTCCTGAAGAACGAACCCCGACCACGCTACCAATGCCAGCACTTGAGCGGACATAAGTACACAGCTGTCGTTAGCAGGAAACACTAAAATGACTGAAAAAAAATCAATCAAAAGTGAAATTTATTCAATCTATTTCTTACACAGCGCGACTGTTGATCGAGAGGTATTGGATTCAAGTCTCAGGCCAAATGCTATTTTGCATTTTTCTAATTTGAAATACAGGAAGTCTTCGACGTTCGAGTTACATCAAATAATTTTTTGACACTATTCCTCGAACATATGTCAATTGTTATGACTGTATATGACTTCCGTCATAGACGAGATCACGAGGGCGTTAAAGACAACGAACAATAAATACGTTATATAGCTTTTATGCATATTTTACAGTTTTTGTTATTATTATTATAACAGTAAAGTAACGAAGAAAGTAAGAAAGACAATTATAATGGAAGTTGAATCTAAAATTTTAAGACTCAGAGAACACAGTTGTTCGACTTGATCTATTGGACGAGAACTTAATTTATCACGCACAACTGTACATACATTATTGAAAGATCGAAAAAACTTTTAATAACAATTTGTTTTTTAACGCCATAAGTTAATCAATAAGTACCAATTTCATAAATAATTATTTTAAGAACTTACTTTCAAAAATAGAGTATATCTGTTATAAATAAATGTATTTATTGATATTTAGAATCCTTATGAAACCTAACCTTCAGCTTTTATATGAAAATGTATGAAAATATTTGATTTACGTCGTTTCTATTTACGTCGCGTATTTTGAGAACCTAACGTGCCGTAAGTTCGATGTTTGTCTGTACCTAGTAGTTGCTCGGTGTCTGGAGTTGCGTCCATTGTATGGGAATAAGCTCACCCTATTTCATAGGAACGTATACTTAACTGGTGAAACGTGGAATTGTATTACACTCGTCTACCTTTTCGGAGATTACAAGCGTGATATTACATTATTTTTTCTATTTTAAAGTTGTTGCTTTACACAAGAAGTACTCACCCAAGTGACATATTAGCTACATACCTCTCAGAAGTAAGACGAGCAAGTCCGAGATTTTGGCAAGGGTGTGTCGACTTGTAAAGCAAACACTGTTCAGAACAGACACGCAGCTGACAGCGCACTCCGGGAACGCGACGTAGTCGGCAACCGTCAGCGACATCCTGAAACAGTACTGGTAATGTAATTATATTGAATCAAGCAATATTTTATGAACATGAAAGCAATAAAACTATTGGCGATAAGATTTTTAGGAATCTCGCTAAGTAAGAATAGATTTCTGGTATGGATCCTCTAGAAGCTTTTTTTATGTGCCAAATAACCACAGCGACTTTACCTAAGTGTAGCAACGATAACCTCCAGTCCGTGGTTTTGTAGGAAGGTGGTGTGCAGGTCCTGCTGCCGAATCATGACGGCCAGCTGCTGCAGGGTACTGCGGCGCAAGGTGGGCTCAAGCGTGGGCTGAGTTAGCCGTCCATCGTAACTTGTAAACTGAGATGTTTCTTCTTCTAATATAACGTCTTGTTTAAGGACTTCTAATATCTGAATCAGGCCAGTTGTCTGAAAAGTTTTCAAGTTGAAAGAACCCACGTCTAGTATCAATACCACAGTAATTTTGCCTCTTTAAGGACCAAGAAAAAATATCCCAATGTGCTTCTTCACCTATACTCTTCACCTTAAACACTCAAACTAGTTAAACTCCAAACTTGCCAACGTTACTGATTTACAGCATTAAGTATGTAGTTATGTACATTGTAATTTATGATATGTTATTGGCCAACCCCATGTGACATTGTGCTGTTTCTGTTGAAATACGTAAATTTTATTACCTGAGTTATTCTTGAAGGAGAAGTGTTTGCATCAAGATTAAATTCTTCAGGTTCCAACGCTCTTAACGCATTCAACAGTGTGCTGGTACGTATCGACTCGCGCGGCGGCAAATATCTATCGTCGTCTGAAAGAAACACCACTACATGTAACTAGTTTCAGCTACTCATTCTTTGAACATATGTTTATTGTTTTATATACATATGTTCTCACCTAACATATGTATATAAAACAAATCATTGCCATTTTCATAACCATATTATTACATATTGTCTGTGAATCGTTTATTTAACAACTCTACAAATCTAGTTTATTGATAACAAAAAGTGTGTTACAACATTATAGTATGCTACATGTACATCACTCGCTCGCAATAGTTACTCACCTAATAAATGACAGAGCGAATTAGCAGCATCCAGTTGCACGGCGGCGCAGTTGACAAAAAGAAGCCGCACCAGGCCCCCCAGCATCTCGGATCTGGACACTCCCATGCACTCGACTATTTCTGGCTCCAGAGACTTGCAGATGGCTTTACCTGCATAAGAGAAACCTGTTATAAAAACAAGGTATACTCCATACTTCTATACCCCTGAACATACTGAATAACTAGCGGGTTATGTATAATATTGATGTGTTTAATAACAATATACGCACGCATATATATTTTAACGCATTTGAACCGGAAAAGTTGAAAGGATAATGCAATAATTATTCAGCAACTAATTTGCAGACAGAAACCAATGCCAATAATCACAGCACTATAGTATACATTTATGAAATTAATCACACAAGTATCGTAACTTACATATAAATATTTTATAATAGATCTATTTAAATGACCACGACTTATAAAGTTAACAATGATTTATTAGGAAGTATTTACAATGTGATCCACTTTGGCTCTAAATTCTTTAATCTTATTATCAATGAATCGTTTGCGTTATTATTATGCACAAATGAAATAAAAGTTATTACATCAAGATTATTTTATATCAGTGCAGTTTTACTCGCAGGCATATACATTTTAGTTAACAGCTAGCCTTCCTACACATCAAGCCATTTTTACTTACCTAGTTGTGTATCATGAGCAGCATACACATGCAGGAGCGGAAACACTGGCAACAGGCTGGCCAGCAGCCGCCACCAACAGCTCTCGCTAAAGATCAGTCTGCCACGTAACAAGTATAGCATTATTTGAGAGGCGCTGGCCTCTACCTGCAACAAGTAACCGGTCAGCACAAAAACATTTCAACATAACGTGAGGCTCCGTACGCCACGCGTAACGAACGAAGATTCCTATTTGTGCATGTAATTAACAAAGTAACCAAAGCAGTTGCAATAGAATAAATGAAAGAATACTAATACTTTAAAAAAGAACGGAAATACCCATTTTGTTAGTAGTTGTTTTGATTATTAATATCATTTGGTATTTGGTTATTAAGCGATTATTATTATTACGGTTATTAAGATTACGGGCATAAACCCCCTTCTGGGGGAGGCCTATGTCCAGCAGAGGACTGAGATAGGCTGATGATGGTTATTAAGCAAAGAGTAGACAAAGTAGTTAGTGTATATATGCGCTTGAACTGTCACATGTGCACATGTGCCAGTAATAATCTCTCTCTGAATTAAGTCGGTCGTCTTAGTGCTGCGATACACCAAACTACCACATACTGCAGCTGTCATTACAAAAAATAAAAATGTTCTGTTCTTATTACATTATTTTATTCCTAACGATTAAGTGTATGGTAACTAGGCGACGTGACGGTATGGGTGTCGTTTATGTTAATACAATATTATCGGAGTTATTAGTAACATTTATAAATATATAACATAACTTTTGGTGGATTTTCAAGTTAAGTCGACTTCAGTAAAATAAGTAATATCGATAAATATAACGTTACCCCTCTATTACTCGATGAAAGTCCATGGCAACAAATTTCGGTTAAGATGCTCACATCACAAATTATTATTAAACATTTCTCTCGATCGTTTTGGCTGTCGTCATCGCCGGTCAGAACCGATTTCACTGTGTCCAACATCATACTGTAAAAAATCACTCGAACCCATTCACAATGATGTGCCATCAGGTTTAAAGCAACACCGCGCGCCAGAGACCAGTCTTCCTCGTACAAATCTAGGTATTTCGTTTTCTGTAACAATATCTCAGAAATTTCCCTCAAATATTCCTCACTCTGATGCAACTGCAAAACGGGAAGCGATTTTCTTATGCACTCAAGGACGGTCTTTGTAAGACAGCCTGATCCTTTTTTCTGCATGAATTGCACCGCATACTCCATACTTGAAAATAATTTATTTAACTCCCGATATTTAGTTTTATATTCTTGATCTACAGCGGATTTCGCTGTCTGAAATTGAAAATAAATTCGCATTATATGTATATAATATAGTATAGTAATATGTATACTTCTTTAGTGAATAAATTTTAACCGACATTGTATTTCAAAAACAATTACTATTTACAATATATGGTATAAAATTTATCAAAAATTTTAAAAATAAATATTTATCGCAAATGAATACGTTAAAAAATTAAAATCTTTATGCGCTAAAGGATAATATTTCAATGTAGGTATAAAATATATAAAGGAAAACCGTCAGTAAATAGATTTATTTACCGATAAAGCTGTAGCAATTCTCTTGCTCAAGTCCGGGTACAGAAGGTCGAGGGCTGGGTCTAACTGTGCCTCCTGCAGCGCGGCCAGCAGCGCGGCCGGCGGCAGCGCCGAGCGCCGCGCCCAGCGCAGCAGCCTCTCGCCGCACCACACCAGGCGCAGCCACGCAACTCGATGATGCATCCTTTCTACATCTTCGTTGAATGATTGTCTTGAAACATTATAAGAATTAGTAAAATAATTGTCTTTTGAGACATTATAAGAATCTAAGATGACATAAATACGTAGCGAGCTATACAACATTATTTAATGTCTACGACTAGACACGGGCCATCCTGAAAACTTACGTCAGTTAAGCCGGTAGATACATAATCATCAGGATACACCACGCAGAAATTAACTTGGCACGTGCGAAGCGTGCGTCGTTGTATGCGTGTGTGATACGAGTATGAGATGTTTTTATGCTACGATAAAACTGTAAATCTGATAAAATCAAACAATATATGCTTTTTATTCCATTACTAAATGGCTATTACCTCGTCATATAGAGATTCATAGTTAACTTATGCTAGTTGTATTTTAATTGAAAAACAAATAAATAAGATTATACAATGAAACAATAAAAATATGAAAAATTTAATATTGAACGAATGATGATGTTACTATACCTATACTTTGTAAGTAGATCACCCAATGTTCGCATTAACATGCAGCTCTTGTGTGCTATATCCCTTTGAGTTTTACTGCTGTGGTCTGCGCTCCAGAAGTTATCATTTACACAATCCATTAAAAGAGTAAGTAGGCTTTCCACTAGACTTAAACATAGGTTCAGTTCTTTCTGTAACAAAACAACTCTAAAATAAACTATAATTCCTACAAATATAACCTTCCTTTTCTACTACTGAGATAACAAGAAAACACACAATCGAATTATTATAAATATGTATTATTGGTTTTTGAAAGAGTCATCATCATCGTTTATTAAAGTGATTGAAATTGTAAAAATAATCATTTTCAAATAGGAAGAGTTAAGAAGGTTTTTAACAACGCCAATCCATATTCTTGATAAGAGAGAAAAAGGGTTTTACAACAATACATGAGATATACCATTAATGTATTAAATTTCATGTTGTTTGTACAAAAACTTTGTATTCCTGACAACAAGCCAGTTTTCTAATTTTCTAAAGCGAGTCTTGGAGAATTACTAGCACTTAGACTAATACTTAGTGGCCTAATAGCCAAGATCATAGAAAAGCATAATACCATGTCCAAAGTTTCTTTTTTTACACCAGGGTCAAATAAGACAACACTCTGTGTCATAATAGACAGAACAGTGTTTGAGGTATCCAATGCAAATATCGGCGCTGGTAACTGTCTCAAGGCAGCAAGAGCGTCTTCATGCTTAGATGCTGCATTGTTATCAATTTTAAGATTGCTTAAATGTTCTAATTCCACATCAATTCCATTGTCAGGAACATCCCGCTCATCTGTTATCTGAAAAAAATTACAATTGCAATACTACATCACCTCGTTATCCCATGAAACAGGTGATACTGAAAAATGTGGTATGTCATAGACTAATATTTAAAAGCAGCTGTGTTTAAAGCTAGATAGTATTAAAAATTGTATTGTACTGTAAAACTGTAAACAAAACTGTAACAAAAAACTGTATTGTCACAGGAAAAAACAAAAATAATAGATCATGATCAGCAACCCATTTCTACTGTACTATATCACACAACTCAGCTCAAACATCAGCTCTTGTCGTTGAATATTCTATATCAAATCCAGAAAATGCATATTCTAAAAATAATCACCTATACTACATAGTTAATCCTATGTAAATAACTTTTTGAATTATACATACCTTAGACTGCCAATCGGGAGGTCCTGGGTTCAAATCCCGAATCGGGTACTATTGGATTTTTCTAATTTAAAATTTCTAATAGTGACTTGGAGTCTGGAATTTTGCCAGGTGTATTTCAATAGGCTCACTAGGTAGTGAAATAGGTATTTCATGGGACTTGAATGTAACCGGTGAAACATGGGAGTGTACTACACTCCTTTGCCTACCGATTCGGGAATTACAGGCATGATGTTACGTTTTTTTTATACATACCTTATTTATATTAGTTATTAAGTCCAATGAAAACAATTGTATTAATCTTCTATGCAAAAGAGAAGCAATACTCAATAAAACTTGCAGTGCTTCACTTGGATGACCACCATGCTGTCTATCAACTATTGCCAAAAGTGTCTGAAAAGTAATTTAATCTTATATTATTTGAACCACTTTCTACATACATTGTTATCGATAAAAGGCCATTAACATGTATACAATTCAACTTCTTTAATACAATCACTTTTTGGGATAAACTGAGTTATTGAACTTAACTTCATTTTTTGAATTGATAACAACCAATTCATCGTAATCATGTACAACACTTGTTCATGTTTTAAACAATGTCAGCAAAATTCTTATAAGCACAAAACCATTTATACACACTTTTATTAATGCGGGTCTGTTTAAAAAAATTTCAACTGGAAAATCACGTAGAAATACATCTCGCAAAAATCTACAAGAACGCCGAGTTGACTTCAGAAGTTTTAGCGAGTCCTCTATCAAAGTCAACGTTTTCAAGTCTGATGTACTTAACTCTACCCAAGGAAACAGATACAAACTAATTCCATATAAAGATTTGGAACTGCAACAAAAGAAATACGTGTATTATTACAGTATTATAACATGTTACAGTAATCAGAGAAGTATTTTGCTTATGTTTTGATTGCGTAATGTTAATATGGAAAAACATAAAAATGGTTGGTGACAACTTAACATCATAACATTTAACTCTGAAGATTTACCTGTGATGTCATATGTTCTACCATTGAATAGGAGCCATACACCGGGCAAAATATATTCTCTCTGCTATGACTAAGAATTTTAAGGTAAATAATTCAACAGTAGACACCTAACCCAGTTGTAGAGCCCAAGACCACTAAATAAGGAGTTTCAATTGTGACTACCCAAACAAGAAGGCAGCTTTTTATTAAATAAACCTATCATGTATGTAACAGATCTATTTTATGGAACCTGACATGAACAACAAATTTCATGATGCCAATGCAGCAAATGAAGTGTCATGTCTTATCGAAGGACCTCCCTGTGTTAGATATATATCATCACTACACAAATCAAAAGAAAATCAAATCATACCTTTCATAATTTGAATTGTGTTCTGTATCAGAAATAGAAGTCTCCGAAGAATCTCTCATAGATCTCAAATCATAGTAGCCACCATTAGAATTGACCACATCAGAGCTAAAAATGAATTAAAGTAATTGTGTTTAATCATTGCCAACCCTTTTACCTTGCCACCATCAGATCTCTCTTTTCAAACTAAAAAGCCCATAGTGCACCCTACTCACTCCATAGAAAACTTTATCTAGAAATCTAAGGTGTGAAACTTTCTTCTCAAGGTAGTCCTCAAATCTTAAGTTTTATAGATTACATGAAGACATAATATAAACTTAATAAATAAATAAAAACTTCTTATTTTATATGCTTAAACTTTGAAACCCACATAACATTCATGGCTATACAGCACATTTCTATAAGTCCTTTTTATAAAATAGAAATATGCATTATAATAAAACCAGAGGATAGCAATGTAAAAACTTTATCTAGTGTGTCAACTGGTACACAATATTATGTACCTATAGAAATTACTGTTTCAAATGAAAAGTAAATATCAAAAAGCTAATCTAAATCAATTTAAACACTAACCTTGTCTCCGATAAAGCCAATCGAGGTACATTAACATTCTCCTCTGACTCCACTGTGTTCAGAAATTGCAAAGTCTCTATCACATCTTCAAATAGCTCTAATGCTTCCTTATCAATTTTATGTCTGACTCTCTGTAAGCTGGCTATTAAACCTTTGATGCCAAATTCTTTAGCTATGTAAGTTCCACTTTTTGTCTGAAAAAATATACTTCAAATTTATATGAAATTTAACTAGTAATTGGAATAAAGTACCATCAAACTAAATTCACCCAAAGAAAAACAATTTGAATTTCCTATTCCCCAGAGGAAAAACTTGTTTATTTCTTGAAAGACAAGTAAATTTCATAAGCCTAGACAACTTTTTTCAACCTCTCTCTTTCTACAACTAATGTTACACTTAAAGTGACATTACCTAGAGTACCTAATAGTGTCTATCTCATAGTTGAGGAAAATCTAAATCACCCTCAATTATGAGATACTCTTTCACATGACCTTATGTTGTTCATACTTTACTTTTATTCATAAATAAAATAAAAGAAATTTGGCCACTTCAGGTACAAACAATCTTATGATCTTACTTGTATCTACAAATAAAGAATGGAACATGTATCTCACAGTGGGCATGTAACTGAAAGGGTTGAGAGCATCATCCCTACTATCAAAATCTTATCAATCTCAAAAATTGAATTCAAACAACAGAACATTTCCATATCATATTCAACAACTAAACAGTGCTAGCAAGATTTCTATTCCCAATTTGTTTGTAGACAACTACAATTCTAGCTGCTTTGAAATCTTTAGTCCCTTCACAAACAAAATCACAATACAGAAATTATAATGAAATCAAGAATTAAAATATAATAAATTATAATTAATTCTAGACACAGAATCACAAAATGGTCACAAGACACTCGTTGGTTAACGTTGACTATAAAATGACAGCAATATAGAAAATATAAAAGAATATAGAAACATTGCCATTGGAATATAAACATACCTTAATAGTTATAAGAAGAAGCTCAAGCGCTTCCCGTTGTAAGGACGGCTGGTGCACCTGAAACCAGGCCAGTAATGCTTCCAATAGATCCCTAGTGCTCGCTAACTCATCGTGTAACTCCCAGCCCAAACGTAACTTGGCCAGGAGCAGGTGAAGGGAACGCTCACGTATTTCTTTCATAGGGTGACCTATAAGAGGAAATTTAAACATTGAATATAAACATAATTAATAGCTAAATAAAACAAAACTCAAAGTAAATTTACAGTTTTAAATTAAATACCGCTGTTACAAAACGAATATTTAATTCATTACAAACTAAAAACTTACATAGTTTTTTTATGTAAGAAGGGAGGGATTCGTACGAGGCCATCACTATTAAATTTTAAATAAAAATAATTAAAATCTAGTTTATATTGTCTCTAAGCATTAAAAGCTATTGAATTATTTATACAAATAGGTAACAAAAATAGTACAATGACCGGTTTGTTTACAAATTCAAAAGTTTCAAAACGATGACATTTACGGTCTTTAGGTTACTAGAACTTTAACGTAAGTATTTCCAACATTCAGCCAAACCCTATTTAATCTACAGATCATGGAAGAGTTGATTACAAATATTTTTAACGTTATAGTTGTCGGCTAAAAGCTGAAATTCAACCCTTTATCCTTTAATTGTAACGAGTTTCCTGAACAATTCAATTCCTAGATTTATACGTATTAATTACAATAAAAATACACACTAAAATTAAGATCTAATTTATACTATTCCAAGTAACAGAAGTTAGATAGAAATAAAATATTCCATGGCATTTTTGTCAATTTTAGAAACATCTCTTCGCGGTATTTTGCCTTTAATGAAAGCAAGGTTGGAAGTTTAAAAAAATATAATACTGTACGAAACTGTTTTATATGCATTGAATTAACATAAATGAGTATTTCTAGGAAATGTCTAGGATTATATATTATGTACCATGATAAATAAATGTATGTTTATATAACAAACATTAGATGGGCTCGTTGATCCAGTAATTAGTAAAAATTAATGCTAAGCTAAGCAGTGATAGCCTAGTGGTTATGAATTCAGCCCACACAAACCCACGGCGCGCACCTCTTTACTAAAAAGTGCGTTTTAAGTTTAAATATCACTTGCTATCATCTAAGGAAAAATTTCTAAGGTGTGTGACGTCTGCCAACCCGCACTTGGTCAGCGTGGCAGACTATGGCCTTAACCCTCTCAATATGAGAGGAGACCCGTATTCCA
>DWDT01004185.1:0-11485 GCA_018245595.1 Microceris scylla | reverse complement strand
TATATATCTACTCTACTGTGTTCTGAAATCTGAAATTATTTTGACCATTTTAAAGGGCATCAAGTCCTAAGCTGCACAAGGCAGCAAATACCCTAGCTATGCCACTGGACTGCCCAGTATGGCAATAGGCTCATCATCTATTCCGTGGAACTTAAGCGTAATTGATGAAACGTGGGAGGGTATAATAACATTCCGCTGCCTAGCCCTTCGGGGAAAACGTTGTTTTTTAATTTTATATATTAGTAGCGTAAGCTGATTTTTGTCCCAGTCAGGGACGATAGTCGCCCATAAAAAATCGGTTATGGTCACATCTTGCAGCCGTAGATGTACAGAAAAATAAAGAGGATTCTAGATTGTAATTTAATAAAACGTTACGATTCAACAAAGAATTAATTTTAAAGAGCGGAAAAAAGTTACTTTCCGGTTAGAGAGCGGCGCTACGCCTGTATAAAAAGACAAATGAAAAACGTGCGACCCTACTACGACATACGTTGTACGTGTCATTCCAAGATAACGTCCAACAGCAGGTGGTGCTCATTGGAAATCGAACTGTACAATGTGACAAATGCAAAGCTCTGCATTACGCATGTGAAAAGACTGGAGGACCATTTACAGCATGCTGTCACGATGGCAAAGTCTCAGCAGTAATTACAACCAAAGAAGTGACTACAAAACTGGAGCTACTGCTCAATGAAACTAAGGCACGTATCAAGAGTATGTGTCATCTCTACTTACAGTCCGTTATAGTTCAATGTCATTCACAAAGCAAGCAAACTTTTTCAGCAACTAATGGTCGACTACTATTGTTACAATGAAGGACTTCGGCTCAAATTCCTTCGAAATAACCAAAACAAGCTGCGTGTCTTAAGCATACGTTGGACTTAATGACGCATTGCACAACCACGCAGAGGAACAGAATCTCCGTGTCGGGAAAGTTCACGTTTTGCTGTCAAGTTTCACTGGTAGTCAACGAAATATGACCCTGAACTACCAAGACACCATGGCTCTGGTGCGTGAGTTTGGTATGGAATATTTGATATTAAAAATTTAATTTAAAAAAGGATTCATAATTTTGGCGCCAAATGTAGATGAGTAACTTGCAGTTTACAATGAAATAAAATAAAAACAAAATCTGTCTTAAGTTTTGAAATTCCTAAAAAATATGTTGAATAAAGGTGATGTCTCGCGGACGACTCACTAAATGATTTGTGGTCGAATTCCGACCACCGGGCGATTCCTAGGATAACTAAAGACATGAGGATGAAGGTGACATGTATTGTAACAATTTTAACGTAACATCACGCCTGCAAACCCTGACGAGCTTGGCAGAGGAGTGTAGTACACTCACACCTTTCACCAGTTACGTTTACGTCCCATAGAATAGGTGATGAGCCACACTGGGCACAGATCCAGACTCAGAGTCACTACTAGAAATTTTAATTTTAAGTAAGAAAAATCCCATAGTACCGGACCCGGGATATCAAACCAGATCCTCCCTATTGGCAATCGCGTTTGCACCCACTCGACCAACGAGACAGTCAAGTGTAGTATTGCATACTCACACATTTTAGCTATAATGTTGTCAGTGCTACCATAGAACATAGGGTGAGCTTGTCTACAGATAAATATGTAAAATTGTGGATTATTAGCTAACTTATAGACTTATAACCGAAATTATCAACAAGAGAAATAATTAGTGTAACTAATATACCTTCATGGCTCTGTGAATTAGGACATCGGGTCCCAAAAATTTTTACTACTTAGAGTTTAGACCTCATTGTAAATGTAACCTCATAGGCAAATAATGATTATTTTTATTGAATTCTGAAGAAATATAAACTACACAAAAAATCTGCAACTGATACAACATTCACCCATTCACATTGCTGAAACCAATTGCCGTATGTTAAATGTAATAAATTACCTTTGTTTGATATTCACAAGTTAGGTAATCGCGAAGAGTCGCAACTACCCTAGATCTCGATGCACCGGCTAGTGAATCAAAGATGAGTATACAGGGCCTGAAAAATAAGTGGCAGTGTGGTTAATAGTTACAAATAATTTTTGAATATAGATAGCTACATTACCAGAATAAATACATCACATAAAATTTTAGGCCTTGAAACTTACTGTTTAATAGGTTCATTTTTTCCTACAACTTCAGGTTCTGGCTTCTTATCCAACACAGTTTTATCAGCTTCTTCCTCATCAGATTCACACTGCATATCTAAATCACTTTCCTTAAAAAATATTGTTTTATTATCAACATCTGATGAAAGTGCATCTTAACCATCTACTTTGTATTCTACCTGTGCTTCAAACACAATCATCATCACTTATCTCATATTTACTATTGGATCCAGGTCTAATGTCAGGATGAAAATCACAGTTATAGAAAGTAAGAATTAATCACAAAAACCGCTAAACTTCCATCATGCTGTAATCATTCAGGTTATTTCATTTTGGTAAATACTTGGTCATATTTTAAATGTAATATGCCTGAATAGAACCATACCTCAGCTTCTGCTTCGTCCCGTTCACTAATATTGTCTGAATCACAATTTAATGTAAGCTGCTCCTGTTTGTTCAATGGCGTAATTGTTGTACTGCCTATTTGCATGGAAGACCTTCTTTCTAAAATCATAATATAATAAGTATGCATACAATGCTATAAATTATTTTTATGGAACTAAATTGTATAATATTGCTGATTGCTTTGTTACCTCTTTTTTTAATTTCCTGTGGTGTAACTGTCCTGTTGTCAATCATACTTCTACAACCGTCAAGGCTTGGAAAACATATAATAGCCACAAACCAGTGGCAATTTTCATTGATAGGAACTACAATAAAGTCTTTATCGAAAATGTTTACATTTTTTGTCCATGTCTTTACTCTAGCGTGTCGTTTTTGCGCGGGCGTTAAACTAGAATCCCACTCATGAGGATTAGAACTCTTGTTAACTTTGCTGGGCTTGGTAGTAAGTCTTTTGTAAAAAAACGTGCTAAAAATGTGAGTCTTTTCTTTTTGGCTTTGAGTTAAAATGTCATGAACTAAGTGTTTGAGATAAAAATCTATAATAACATCGTTTAAAAACTGATCTTGTGCTAGACACATGTAATCTTCAGTATTTATTGGTATACCCCCTTTACCAGGAGGATAAATTAATATTTGCCTTATTTCAGCTGGGTTTGAGCTGAAATTAAAAAGTAATACATATATATATTATATATATGTTGATTAGCTCAAACTGACTCTGTAATAAATTTTATTTATGAAAGACATTTTATTGAATTTTTCTGTAGGATTTGTCATTACATAATATTTTGATGGATGGATATCTCATATAATAACCCCAAGTGATCAAAGTGAATGAAATCAAATAAAAAATAGATTCCATATTAAAATAAAAAAATGTCTTTTTGAGATGTGGCACGAAATATGTTGCTGCTCTGGAGGATCTATTTTGAAACAAGACACTTTAATAATGCCTTGGTATGAATGCCTACTACATTCCTCAAAGAATAATGAAACAATGTGAACAGAAACAATTGTAGGCCTGATAATTAGCACATGAACACATGATGAATATTTGCCAAATTCACACAAACACTCAGCTGCAGCCAAATGTAGCAATAGCAATCTAATAATGTGCAGTCAAATATTTATCAATGAAAAGATTTATGTATTCATACTAAAAATCTCACAGAAATACCTGGCAGTAAAAACACTCAAAAAACACTTAAAGAAAAAATCCCCACATAGTGCACTTTTGTGTTACTGCTACTAAGAAAATTCACACTGTACAAGAGGGATACTACATAATATCCATATGACAACTTTAACTACACTTATTATTACATACCTCTTGGGTCCAGATCCATGTAAAGCACTGAGAGACCTTGTCATCATCTTTGTGACATTATTAGATTCTTTAGGGCATGATCTTACTAATAATTCATTGGCTTCTTTGCAATTTAATTCATCTATTACCTTTTCAAAAAGGTTTTTTAAAGTACCTCTGATATCCTCGGATATAGACTCTGGTAGAAGGGTTATTCTTTTGAAAGGATCTACCTTTGAACTTGGATCATAATAAGGACCTGCAAATGTTGAAACTATAAGCATATTATGAATCAACATAATGCTTTTGCACATGCAAAATTGACTCTGATACATACCTGATTCATCTATCATATCTAATGTTTTTCTTATAGACGCCCCACATTTCTTTGTGATATACAAAAAAATAACTGGAAGTCCTTTGCCTGTATGCATTAATATTTTAACAACTTCATTTGTAGGTATTTGAATGGCCACTTCTTTTGATTCGTTTTTTAGAGATGGTGCTATGATTTTTATACCCTTTGTTGACATGAAAACCTGCAAAAAAAATTGTAACATGTACTGTCATATAATTACCACAAATCAATCAATTCATGTCATACTTATAATAACAACCAATTCTATACAATCACAGCAAATCACTGAAATAAGTTAGATTGCTTTGCTTGATTGCTTGCTCGGTATTATTCAGTTATTATCAATTAACAGCTTTAGAATACAAGTTATATAACTATAAGTAGAATCAAACAAAAGCATATATAAACTAACCTTTTCTTTAGGATTGTACTTATAAGATCCTATTTTTATTGTCCTACAATGGAGTGATGTAGCAGTACCAAGTGTGGCAGTAGCTTGGTTCATGTCATCTCTGCTTTCATCTGTATTGGACAAAAAAACAGTATTGTCAAATCAAACTGTCCCTTACAGGGTTGAGAAAACAGGTATTTTTGTTAATATGACTATTTTATACCATCAATTCATAAAATGTGTATTCCAGAACATAATCACAATTTACATTTATCTTAAAATAGTAGGACAACTGTAACATCCGATTTTGTGATTGTTTAGTAAAACTGAAAAATTTAATTAGGGTTATTCCTAGCAGTTGTGTCAGAATTATAAAAAGTAATGACTAATAATCGAGTAATTTATCATTCCACTGTTGGAATATGGGTCTCGTCTTATATTGTGAGACGGTTAAGCCGTAGTCTGTCATGTTGGCCGGTGTGGGTTAGCAGACTTTTTTTTACATAAATTCAATTAAAAGGTGTGCAGGTTTCATCACGATGTTTTCCTTCACTATTAGCAAGTGATATTTAAATGTAAAACACACTTTTGTAAAGAGGTAGACACAATGGGTTTGAACCCAGTACTCCCAGAGTGAGAGGCGGAATTCTTAACCACTAGGCTATCACTGGCTTGTGTCAGAATTATTGTGGTAATTATTGTAGAATTAATGATATTGATAATTTTACCCCCCTAGTTATGTGACCAAAAGTAATAATAATGACCAAAAGTATCGTGGTAATTATTGTAGAATTAATGTAATTAATATTGATAATTTTGCCCCCCTAGTTATGTGACCAAAAGTAATACCCTTGCACAGAATTACTGGGTATCCCCCTATTTTTGTAATTTTTATGACAAACTGCTGGTAATACTTTTCTCAATAATTCTATGATAACCTAACAGCAACACAACACATCACTTCGAATAACAATAAAATGTGGTTGTTTAATAAGTTTATCTAGATTTTTTTTGGACATATATTTTTTAAATTAATTATTGGTATACTATTTATTGAGTTCCTTTAAACATAGTTTTGCCAGGATCAATGTTCTTGTTGGTGAATGGTTCTAGGAATTATGATATAAAACTTGCATGACACTTCAATATAAGCATATCAGTCTCAATTTTATTCTTAATTATTTCCTCTGATGTTTAAGTTGGATAGTCAGAGGTGGATTGTCCAAACAGTAAAGTTTTGACACTAATACACTGTTTATTATTGTCACCCCATTACAAACTCTACAACAGGAAAGCACAGAGTAATAGTGGTTCATGTAGATAACCCACTAGTAAAAATTGAGGAGTTCAGGAGCTAACTTGAGTTAGTTAAGCTATCCCTTAACCATGGTTAGTCTCTGCATAATGTAATCTTTACAAGTATATCAATAAGTATTGCACAGATAAATCGAGTTCCTCTTTATTTTACAGCTTGTTAAACAATAACTGCTCCCTTATTTGGAAATCTTCGATTTTAAAGCAGTAAGTCACTGCAAACTACTATTGGGCATTTTAAGGTAGAAAATACTAATAATAACTCCCCCAGCCTAGACCAGAATGAACAGTTCAGCAGTCACATTTGTAACCACTAGCCCCGTGAGCCCTAAACATATTGTCTCATAGACCACTTGTCATGTTTATGTATGACAGAAAATCACCAAACACACAGAACAATAGTACTATCCCATTGGTCTGTTTATATTTTCAGGTGAAACGTACATAACTTCATGCCTGTAATCCCCGAAGAGGTAGGCAAAGGAATGCAGAACACTCCCGCATTACACCAGTTACGTTTACATCCCACTATGGAATAGGTGGTGAACCTATTGCCATGCATCAAGCACATATCCAAACTCTGAACCACTACTAGAAAATCTAAATTAGAAAATTTTGTAGTGTTCAACCTGGGACCTCCCTACTGGCAGTCGGACTTGCAACCAACATGACCAACGAGGCAGTCAAAGAAATAAGAAATCACTTGTGTGTGTGCATTACTCCATTCATAAAAAGCCAAAACAAAAATGACACCCAGTTCAAATGAAATCCAGTATAGCAGATCTTGTTTTTATCAGGCACACAGACCCCTTGCAGGTTGATGTCCACCATGGGGGTTGATTGACTACAGCGGGTATTAAAGCATTGTGGGTATTAAAAAGTCTCCCAACAGTTCTGTTACAGAACTGATTACCAGTATAACTCTGAATAAACTTTAAATTTCATGCCTGATACTAAAGTCAAATTTCCTTCAATAATATTCCATTTACAGCACAAAACAATATTTATAACTAAAGACTATAATAAAACATCTTTTCTTGTTTATGTAATTATGAATTTTGAGGTTATTATTTTCATAACTTGATAATAAAAGAGAATGTCAATTACTCCCATAAAAGTTTTCCATTTTAAAATTTGTATTGATATGATTATCATAAGAATAGTAGCGAAAAATTATTTAAGTACTACTCATATTATGAGTAGGTATTGAAATCTAATTGGTATCGGAACATTCCCATACACACTGAGTACAAATCCTTACTTCAAGCTACTATTATGAATTTCATGTTTGTAAAACCCAAAAATACATGACCTGGATACCAATTGAATCCAGGATCTGTTAATTATCACTCACACTTACACTCAACCAACAAGGCAGTCAGTTCATTGTATTAAAGGGGCCAGAAATATGCATTGGTGGATCCCTCATAATAATAGTCTCAAATTAATAATTTTCATTTAATATACATAAACATACACAGAACAACAAACCATTTAAGCAAAAAATTCTGTTGTATCCAAATAGCACAAAAACAATACCAGTTCCAGGTTTTTTGGAGACAATCTGTTCCTTGTTAGTGACATTGTTGCATCAGCTTTAGAAAATAAGCACTCACTTGGAACTATAATATAAATTTCATTACATCCCATTCCACAAACAGATTGCTCTTGAGGGATGCTACCAGATTGTATAAATAGAAAGAAACTTCATCACCCCGGTGAATTTTCCCTTTGTACCTATGTGCTAACTCCTAATGATGTTGCCAAAAATCATATTGAGGTTGTTCAATTAAAGCTGCATCATCATAAAATAACCTTCATTCAGTTTCTGATTCAATTCAATAGCAACTATTTCTATTTCAATACTAGTGAATATCGCAAGATTGAAATCAATGCTAAAAGTACTTCATATTGAAACAAAAGTATTTAGTACATACTCATATTTACTTATATCAGAACGACCCTAGTTATGTGGCAACAGTCTAACCCCCTATTGCACGATTAGATGTACGGCAGCACAAGGAAAATGTGGGAGTACTAGTCACTTACATACCTCTCACTGAAATACAAGTTTGCTGGTATTTAAACAAGCCTAATTTAGCTGGTTCCACAAACATTCGAAAATGGTAAACCTACTACCCACCCCGTGTACTATCATTTAATAGGAATTTAATAGAAATACATCATTTATATAGAACAGAAAGCGTGAGTATAGTAAGATAGTATAACCTTACAACGCACCGGTTTCCTCCGTAGATTCAACAAATACATATCATAGTAATTCTTTAATGGCTAGTGTAAATTGTTTATCCAAGTTTATCGGTTCTCGAGAACAAGTTAGTACTTGTTCTCAAGAACGCTTAAAAAGCTGGATTCCAGTCCCGGTCGAAGATCTTAACGATATCTAATCTGTCATTGCCTCCGTACTTTCAACGGTAACTATAGTTTGTCTGCTTGACGTAAATGTACGACACAGTCTTTGTTACTTGCAAAAAATATGAGGTGCAAAAGCTGTAACTTTAAAAACCATTATATTAGATTGATTGAGATGCAAAAAATGCGTGAATCTTAAAGCTTATGTCGAGAAACTATCTACTGTTACAGCGTTTATGGGATGCTCACAACTTTGCTTTAATACATTTTCAATACTTGATTGTCAGTCTTGGAATATCCTGTTATGAGGAATTATTATAGTATGCAATAAAATTACCTTCACTAATAGCAATACTGTCTTGTTTCAACATTTTTCTTGATTTTTATTAATCCACTGATCAAAAACACGGCATAGCAAATAAACCCAACTGTCACAGATACGTAAAGAAAACATGGCCGGTCTACGACAAGTGTTGTCATATAAAGAGTAAAAATCGATAACAATAGTCCGGCAACAATATGATTTTTGGATTTGCAATATTTTTTATCTATTTACTAGAACTAATTGTATCTCTTTAAAATTGACTTATTAGGAAATAGCAACTTCTTCCCTTTTTTTTATAACACAATTAAGGAGCGTTCAGTAAATACAGTAAATTTGTCTGAACTTCTCTGTATTTGCCAAATGGTTGCAGAGTATTTCATGATTTTCGTAAAACTTTCGATTAATATAAACTTAAAAAATCCTTTCGATTAATAAAATAATACCGCTATAGTGTTCTCTGTGATTCCATAATGTAAAGATAAAACGTTATGTAGCATATAATAAAAATAAAGTACATTGGTTTTGTGTTTCCTTATTAAGTCCAATCCCGATTTAATTTTTGGAATTATTAATATGACCATATTAACCAAACAAATTTTAATTATCACGACATCTAGCAACGAATGTACGAGTATTTAGTTAATAAGTATAATAACAAAGATTGTTCACCAAAATGTAAGTATTACTTAAAGGTGCTCTTGTTTAGGTCTTCTATAGCCATTATAGTCAAATGTCTGTGCCAAAAGTGGCGAACGTAAATTAAAGCTTTATGGTGGTGATGGCATATCATTTTGCCACAAACATTTTGTTGCAACAATATAATATCAACAAAATAAATTTCTGCATAATTTATTACAGTATGTAATATTAAATGACGATTATTACAACGCTATGGCCGCAAACACCGCGAATGTATACCGTTACTCCACTTGCATTGCACTGAGTCTTACTAATATTAACATTTGCATGACATGTAACATTATGAAACAACTCTATTCGTCGACATCGGTTTGAGAAAAAATTTTATTATATTTGAGTATATTTGAGAAAAAATTGTAAGCAGTGTCCGACGGAAGTTTCAGCAGGAATTCACCCCAGGAGTGGGAGGCTGAGTTCTAACTACACTATCACTGCTAACGTCAAAAGTACTTCGCTTCTCTCCGTCATTTTTTAAGATGTAATAAAATAATATTTTATGTATACCTATACATTCGAGTTGGTAAAAAATAATTTCCAAATATTCTAAATAAGAGTGGAAAGGTCAGGAGGAAAATAATACCTTCAGAGATTTCTAATAGAAATCCTTAGAAAACATTAGCAGGAATTCGACTTAGTACACATTATCCTTGTTGATTATAATTTTTTACTACCCTATGGTCAAATCACTCTCCGGATAATTATGCATTTCTATGTTTATAATAAATAGGTCCCTAATTATGAAATTGCCAATATATATGAAAAAAAAATTAAGTAAAAAAAAGATTACTATTGGTATATTTTCTCTAATTGAATATAATATGTAATTAAAATAGTCGAAACACTTTAAACATTTTAATGGGCTTCACTGATGACTCTGCTGTAAAAATCAATCGTAGTATTATTTTTTCAACGTAAATAATGTTACAGAGTCGGAGATTAGTGGGAATAGATCTAGTCAGTACTATGGATGATGGATTGTTTTTGTTGGAGTTGTAACTCCTATGGTTTAGAGATTCGATTTAGTTGTGTCCATCAAAAATACAAAGCACGTTCGTGATAAGTTCATGTCTAGACTGTTTTCTTTTTTAAGACGTCACCCCGTACTGATAAACGCCTAGAATTCAGTAAGCTAAATATAAATGATCTTAGGTTGAACACAAAAGTCACATGGCCACACATCTTTCTATTGAAATTTACCCATGTGATATACCTGATATGTTTGTAAAAGCGATATACAGCGACTTGGCTATTTTTATATAACATGCCTTGGTTCTAATATCCTAAATGTGAAATGACAGGATGGGATTACCAACTTTTTCGTATTGCGGAGAACTGAAATGGGGGTTAGGTTGTGTGTATTAAACATTGATACCGGAAATAAAGAAATGGCCGTCTTATTTTTTGTCGGCATAACCGCGTGATAGATCTTCACATATAGTGTAGTCACATATAATAAAGGGTCGCCGTTAAAGATATTGAAACGGTCGTTACGTTTTTTGGTCATCGACGTATCGTGTTGTTGCTGGGCTTGAAGGGCATGAGATACAAATTTTAGGCATTTGGGGCGCACAAACCGTCCCCAGGCACGTTCTCGCCCTAGCCGTTGTCGCAATCACCATATATCACCTCTGCAACTATTTAAGTATATGCTACGGAGATGCATCGGTACGAGGTTGATCTCACGGGCTCCCCACAGTGCCGCCCCACTGCGGTGGCAGCCGAATCAGTGGTTTCGCGCTTCTTGACATTTAGGGCGGTTTACTCCTAAGACCATCCGAATAAAGAGAAATATTCCGATTGCTTCGATACTCTGACGGTAACAAGATCGTTAAGAGGCAGCCTTGTTCAGTTACTATATGGATATCGTTCAATCGTTATACGTATTATTATCATGTGTCGTGGGGCTTGATATTCTTCGTGACCTGACTTTGATTTTCCCGATAACAGTCAACTATGAGAAGACCAATTTCAAAAAGCAAGGAGACAAATTTTCAGCAAGCGCGCAAATAACACTACCAACGCTAAATATTTTATCCGGTACTAGCTGTACCCGGCGCGCGTTGCTATGCCAGCATACAAATACATATATATACCAATTTTCATAATAATCGGTACAGTAGTTTTTGAGTGCATACAGACAAACATTCATTTTTATATAAATAGATTTTACTTATCGCACCAAAA
>DWDT01004184.1:0-11485 GCA_018245595.1 Microceris scylla | reverse complement strand
CTAAATATTGCTATCCTTACAGAGCTAACATACTTTTCCTACATTAATTAGGTACTCCCAATACATACCATTGTTTCGAATCAATTTTATCCCTACACAGAGCTCTCCAAAGAAATAACGCTAAAAAATATTTAGGTATAGAGACTTGTATTTCTAAGGACAAGGCCTCGCTTGGAACAAAGAAACAAAGAAAGATTTAAAATTACAAAATCTAATTCCGAATACGCATTATCAGTCTTAAAGGTACATTAGAAATGAGAACCGAGTTCCTGAGCTAAATAAAGGCTGGATAACTTAGCATAGACCGTTAGCCATAGCTTCGTACAGGTATTATTAAGCTGCAATGTAACGTAGCTCACGTCGATCACATAGTTCGTCAGCAATCAGCACCTTGCACAATGTTACCATATTCGTTGTCGCAAGCCACACGAACGAGTTCTATGCTCTCAGTTTGGCGGCTACAACTAAGCTGAACCATAATAGCTGGCGCCGGAGAGCTCATACAACTCCCTGACGCAATAAGTACTTTTGCCAATTCTAAAACTGGGGTAACACAGAGATTTAAATTTGAGAATTGGCAATGGAAAGCAAATATTTTTTTAAATAAAACTTTTAGCAAATGTTATAGCATTCTCTCTCATTTATTTTCTTTGAGAAAAGCCTCTATTGTTCCATAGCTAGCTACATAGCTAGAGCTATAAGCCATAAGACGTACCACTACATCGGTCTCCTGGAGTCTTAACGCTGATACGCATATTGTTTGTAACGAAACAGCCGTTTCTAGCAACAAGGTTTTATAAGAAACATCGTACACCTATACTGTGAACTTAATGACAGTTATATTTTACCGAAATGCTGAAACGATAAGAGTATAGGTACTACACTTCTCTGCCTACCCTTTCAGCGTTCTGCCTAGCCCTTATAAGCGTGAAGTTACGTATGATTTACACTATAATAAAACAATATGCGTTTACTATAGCTTTATTTTACAACTACACAAAAAGTTGTACGTTTGCAAAAACCACGCAAATACTTACATGTTGCAAGATAATTATCGCTTACGTGTGTCCATATAACGAGTATTGTCCTAGACAACATAAATCATGAGTACTTTATAGGCAATTAGTAGGGTAGAGTGGGTAAGGTTGAAATAATTTGGGTTCTATCGTTCGCAATATTGTTGTTCGTATGATGATGATGATGTGTTAAATTTAACGTTTGTAGCTTCGAATGCGTTGTACCGTTTTAGTTTCTAGAGTGATGTTGGTTATAGTATACGAAATTTAAAAAAAATGTTTTAACCGTCCTCTTGGCAGGGACCCCTTACTCCTTACTCTTCGAATAACCGTTCGGTAGATATATGTAGGTACGTTTAATTTCAAGCATCCTATGTTTCGACCGTACCCAGTCTCCCCTACTTATCTAAGTTTACACAAGCATACGTGAATCGAGCCTGCTTCTAAGTTTATAAGATAGTGTCAAGGTAAAGTATATTGATAATTTACAATAATCGTATTCGGGTGGCTGTTCGGTCTTGCAACAAATTTATATTGATTGTGTATACCAATGCACAAGAACCAATTTTGGACCTTAATTATAACTGAAAATGTCAAGTAACAATTCCGATTACAATATCCTTGACCGAAAGTAAACGCTTATAAGAAACAGTGAAGGTCGTTTTTAGAAAGTTTGGTAGAAAGTTCATTTAGCAAGCTATAATACTGAATTAACGCATTACATCCGTTGACACATAACAATTTTTAAATACTATGGACATATCCCAATCAGTGTTTTGATTTTTCGAGTATTGGAAAGTCTGAAGCGTAAAAATACATTTCAATAAAAGGAAACTCGTATACGTTAGTGCGTCAATGAAATAATTCGCGGTAAATATTGCATCCCTTGAAACTGTATTGTTTTTTCTGTGATATATTAGTAATTTTTTACCGTAACTGTCTTAATTTGTTAACTTTGACCAACATATTTCCAAATGTGCACTGCCTCTGGTGGGTATTTTGTATTTGGTACACTTAACACAATAATTATTTATAAGAACACATACTTGTACATAGGTACTTCTTCGTGGGTGTTGTTAGTAATCGATAAATATTAATTGAATGTTTGTAAAAATGTACGTAAATCACGTGACAGAAAACATCAGTATTGTCTTAAAACATTGAACACATATTTTGTGGCAAAGGAGAATTGAGAAATTCCAAAGTTACCAAACCTACGTTTACCAGCTGTGATAATGTACTTGGTAAAGTTATACGGAAAGCTTTCGGCCCTTCAGCGAAGGTCTAATCAAACAATTTTGCCCTTAAACGGTCTATTGATATTCTAAGCGCGTGGCTAGACGATTGGCTCTTTGGGTTTCGTAAAAATGTTGCGTTAGCCACTGCCTCCAATCGTTCACGGCCGCCGAGCGAGTGAAGTGGCGTTGCTTAGATCTCAACATAATATGTTGAGTGTGTGAGTCTATATTATAGTGTGACTAAAATTGTTTACACAGCTGTCAATGACGCAACATATATTTTGTTATTATTGATAACTAATCATCACAGAAGTCTCCTAATGTTTTAATTAGTGCTTACGCTTACCTAAGACTAAGCAATGACGTATTGATATTCGAAAATTTAACGCTATGTGGATTCGTTGACCCATATATTAAGCAAACAAAAAATTCATAAAATTCTCTGTAAATCAGCCTCCATAAACGATATTCAAACAATAACCTAATCATTTAAGGCGACATGCGCTTTTTAATTAGTTAATATTATATAATTTAGTTTAAGCGAAAAATGATCACGAAATATTGAACGAAGATCACTGCTACTATATTCCCTAAATTCCTTAAATATTCAAGCGCTGGACGGCCGGGTACACGACCTGGATATCGATCGTTCCTTGTCCCACCGCGACTGGCCAATAGAGTCCGTTCAGTCACTGTATTCTTTTGTAATTGTAAAAGAATGAATTATTATAATAATTATTAATTCGTATTGTTTTTATTTTTTTATAATGTTTTTATTACATTTTGTCTTCTTTTTATGTATTCAGTGGGTGATTGCTAAACAATCAATAGCATGAGCAGAAGTATACAATACAAAACCTTATCAGGAATACAAGTGAGACCCAAATTAGGAATCAACTTGGAGTCCATCTTAGCTGACAAATATGCAGGTTGAGTGATGTAAATTAGTACCTGCCATTCAGTGACATCTTTATTCATTCTTCATATTCAAAGAATGAATTATCGAGAGTGATTAAAAGTTTAAAGATTACATCCATGAAAGAATGTATATAATCTTAGTGTCAATTTAGTACAACTTTAAAACGGAACGTAAATTGTGTTCCATATTTAAAATGATGAGCCGAATTCGAAAATATAAAGATACGGAGTTTATGCAATATCTTTTCAGTATCTGAAGAGTTAAGGCTACATTTATGTTTCTTTGTACTGTTTACTTTTACCGTTACAAGTAATACAACATCCTATTGAAGCACATATGTACCTACCTCGTTAGTTCTGAAGTCCGTGTCAGCACTTAAACGTACGACCTGCAAAGTGGTATGTTGCAATCACAGCTTTTTGCTTGATTTTACACGAAGCAAAATATTTAATCAAGAAAATTATGTATTGCTTAATATTTCAAATTGTATCTTTTTTCGTTACATCCGTTCTCTGGCCTAACTAAGGTATTTCGGTAAAGTTGATTCGACAAATGAACTACATCTGAATTCGGAAAACAAAATAAATATCTTGAATCTTAGTCTTGCAGATAGGAGGTATCAAGACATTAATCCGTAAGAGCCATTCTCTTCTCTTTCTGTCTCGGCTGTAATCAATTAGTCATAACCTCCCAGGATACGAAAAATGGAGCCGTGGGTATCGAAATATTCATCAAGTTGTGAAAAGAAGCTCTATATTTAGGACAATATAACAAGGAACTCTCTATACATACATGTGTATCATGCTCATCTAACCTAATAGAAGTGTGTTAACGTCTCAAATTTTAGAGACACAGGGTTTTTGTAAATATGTATGTACCTGTATAAAATGTGTTTAGTTAAAATAAATAGTCAATCGCCACATTAAAATATGTTGTACAACGAAAAAGACACATTATATATACCATGAATACACATATGGCAAGATTTAAAGGCAGCCTGATTCAGCAGGATACCAAATAAATAGTGTTTGCCTTGACACACAGTTTATCATTTTAGATTTTTACCATCCATCAAATGCGAATGGATTTAAGAAAACACGACACGACAGGTGTCTCAAAAGGAAAATAAATTAACGCTCTCGTTTTTCCGCGACCATAACTGCTATTTTTTTGGTTTCACGTCGTCAACATCTAAATTACTTTCCAGTTATATCATTAAATCCGACACCCGGATATTTAAGTAGGATTATTTATATAACAAGGTGGTAAATATTGTGTTATTTACTTAGCTGTTTTATATTTGCACCTATTGTATCTACTAGTGTACTGTTCCAGTGCTTAGTAGCTTTCATTATTGAAGTAGAACTCGGGTTTGATTTCTAGATGCGCGAGTCAAGTATCTGTGTGATGGGCACAAGTGTTTGGTTCCCGACTCCGAGCCATTACTAGAAAATCTAAGTTAGAAAAATCCAATAGTAGTAGTACTACTGTGATATATTAAATTTACTTCTTAGGTATATTTTACTTAGATTTTTTTTAACTCACTATGTACCTCTTATATATTATGTAGTTCCTATATCGGCTTGCATTAGACATGAGGAAAATGATATACATACATATATCAAGTAATACAATGCTGAAATACATAATAAATAATAACAATGTATACTTGTTGGTGTGAATTTGACAGTTATGGCAAGTTATGTTCAGTTAACCTTATCTTTCCTGTTGTTTTGTCTCACTTACATGTAACTTGCAGATACCTTACGGTTACAGGGTAGCGACTTACCTGCGGGTTACATTATTATTGGTAAGATCTACGGGTCTTTGTTATTATCAGATATATGAGGCAATATTCTATACACCCTTTTCAAATTGGAATGTGTAATGTACAATGCCTGTCGTTCATCGTCATCATCAGTCCGATTCCGTCTATTGCTGGATATGGACCTGTCTAATAACATGTGTTTGAGCTCACTCTTCAACTCTTCGTATCCAACCACTGCTAGCATCTTTGTGTATAACGTCACTCCACCTAGCTGGAGCGTATTCTTCGCTCTGATAGGAAACACAAATTTCCTATCAGACAATTATTGTAATATTTAAGCTGACGGTCATAACTAAATATCTCACTAATTTATTCTATTTATAAGGTTTGTTGTCTTACAAAAAATTTTTATAACCGAGTAGGTATACGAGAAGGCGTTTAATTAAAAGGAAAGCAGGTGGAGTATCCGGAGGAAATATGAGAATTTTTCAAAAGGGCCTTCACTATGGATGATAAATGATTTGAGGGTTGAATGCTGCATAAAAGCTTAAAGACGTGTACTAAGATAAGAAAGGGCGTTCCACTTTTTCCATGTAATATATAGGGCGTAATTTGCAAGGGCTGTAAATATTGCGTCAGAACTCGTCGCCTCGACAATAAACTCATTTGTTTGCGCGTTTTAATTAAAATCTTCGTAATTTCAACATCTTCGTTTCACGGTTACGACATGTTACTAATGTTAAAAACCGTATGACCCATGAGGAAAAACACGTGCTTTCTAATAATACGCGGTAAAATGATTCGTCGTTCCAAATGTAAATTATTCGATCGGATAAGGAGTTATGTATTTTGTGCGGAATATTTCCGCTTCTGAATGTAACATAAACATTAAAAACTCTTCAACGGTATCTGTAACTAAATAAGGATTCATCGAATAGAACATAAAAAGCAAATTTTTTTGAAGGGTCTAAAAATTTCCACATGCGACGTTTTGTCTAACGAAGATAACCAATCTACTTACTACGTCCTATTAGACTTCCGAATCTTCACGCCAAATTCACATAATTCATCGTAATTTCCGCTCCCGCATCCGCAGTGTACCTACTTTGTATCACAGCCATTGAAACTCTGATCTCAATCTCGTCTAGTTCAGAGAAATCACTCACGATCACTAGACTACGACAGCCACGATGTGTTGGGGGTTGCGCAAAATTGCCATAACAGATGGCAAATGTTAGCGTGGAGTAAATGAAATTAATTTGGTGTAATACTTTCATACCGGTCCGCGGCGAGTGCGCCGCAGTTTGAGTACGACCGTCGACTCAGGCGCAGCACCGTTCCGCGCCTTGCGTTAGTTCACCAACCCCGCGAACTGAACCTTATTGATACCTTGAGTGACTTGTGGCGATCCCGTCTAAAGGTTAACTTTGGAATTCTTTTGGAAAACTTTCCCATTAGGTTGGTATAGTTTTATTCCTCCTCATTGTCTATAATTTATTTCTAGTGTTGTTTATTTATAAATATTGCGAAAATATTAAGAAAATTAACAAAAATATTTTATTTATGATTAAAAAGCAAATCTAAATAAGATCTAAAATGAGGTATCATTTTTTTTATTTGGCCATTGATATCCGTATAAAACGTAAATTAATTAATTATAATTTACAGCAAAAACAACAATTTTTTTACTTGGTGCGTTATTCGTTTAAATTGTAAAATTACACTTTGAGGCATTTTTTTGAAGAAACAATAAATTTAGTGTAAGGCCAGGTTTTAATAAATTGACGTTTAGGTAGGTAATTATAGACAACACTTAAGGACTCATCAAAGACATCGGAAAGATAGATTTATTTGATCGCGTTGAGAAATTTGCGGTAATGTTAGTGTTAACTGTAACATTAATTTGAAATTTAATTAATTTAATGATAATAAGAATTATTTAAAATGAGACTTAAAAAATGACGCTAAAATAAATATCATACAATGTTAAAATACTCTGTCTTGAGATTATGTCGAACATGCGTAGGTACATCTCTCACGCTTGACCATAATTTTGTATCTAACAATAAGTACGCAAGTGAAAATTATATTCACTGCTAATCACTGATTAATTATTCTTCTCGAACTTTCGATCAGTTGCAGCGTGTGTGTGTGTACACGCAAATGAAAACTAGGTAGTATTATCATAACCGAATTAATCAGCACAGCGGAATCGAAGTAAAAATATTGCGTCGATCATGTTGCGTAAAGCAAACGTTGAAAGAACAGGTCCTATTAAGTTGCCGCTCCATTTCAGACGGCGTGTGTGTTGCATTCGGCTCGTGTGGAAAGTGGTTTTTGTTGGTATTGAGTGGCAAACGACGCTATGACAAATGACCCTGGCGACCCGTGGCCAATATCAAATCACACATAAATTTCATTCGGAGCCCGCCCGTGTTTCTTTCAAAGTACCCAATAATACAGGAGTATATTTCTGATGGCCCCACTTACATTTCCGTTATAACGAACGATGAAATGTGTAGTTTCATGTAGAGGTTTCAGAAGTAACCGAAACCGGCGTGCACGTTTAAATATGTTTGCAAGTCATGAACATAGAAGAATGTCAGATCTGTAAGGATTCAGATGTTGTCCCTTGCAATAACAATTATAATGAAACCCGTAGAAACCAATTGTTACAATTCCTTTTATGAAATCAAAGCAAACAAATAACGCACTTTATCGTAATTGTAACTAAGACGCAGTTAAGTAAGAATGTAAGAAGTGTGTCATAGTAATTGAAATCGAAATTTGTATCGTACACATACATACGTGAAATTTCTTAACAAGCCTACCTTGCAACGTTTCGGTAACATCTGGGAGTTTTCGTATTGCTCAATCTTATTCGCAGTTTGTAGATATGTACCTGCCGTTGACATTCAAAAGGTAGATAAAACGTCGGCGTACGAAGTCATCTCACTAAACAAGAGATTCGGCGTGCCTACGGGCATGAACTTTCACCGTTTGTTAGATCTTCTCTCTCTGTGTCACGATACTATTGCGTAATGTATTCAACAAGGCGTGTAATTTTCGATGGTTGTTTAACACCATAACACATTTCTTTTGATTATAGCTTCTTCTTTATTTTAAAGTAAAGCGTTTTAAATAGTTTGGTACGTGGCATGTGTTACTAATAATATATTCAATCGGGCGATACTACGATAGTAACGAGAGTTATTATTATTATGCCGTCACGCCGGGGTCCTTGCGGGATAGACAGACAGCACCGTATGCTAAATCTCTATCCTTACAGAACTGACGGACTTCCTTCACATTTATCACTCTCGTCAGTGATAGTAATAACTTTGTATTTAATTCAACGCTTCAGTCTTCTTAAGAGTCGGACTTAATACATTCCTCAGTGTAAAACCTTGACCCTGCCGTTTCCTACAGGAAAACGGGATCTGCAACAAACATATACAAACTGTAACACTCCTGTTCCCCGACAATTTTACGCACCACCCAACTTAACATATGTACCTCATATGAATTCTTGGGATGTTCTTCGGTTGATAAATTTAGAATAAATTTAAATTAAACGTGTTTTCGACATATAAATAAAGTGTTATAATGATTAAATATATTGACATTAATTTTATTACTAATAAATAATTTGGACTACATTAAAAGGAAAAAGTACGTAATATCACGCATGTAATCCCCAAGAGGGTAGGCAGAGAAGTGTTATGTAGTACACTCCTACTTTTCACGAATTACGTTTAAGTCTCATGGAATAGGTGCTGCGCCTATTGTTAATACAATAATTCATAGTAATTTAATGAATACGAAATAAATAAATTTGATTGTATTAATTGGAAAAGTAACAGAAATAGTCACCTTCTTTGGCAAACTCCCTTGTCTTCTGCTTCATTAAACATCTATATTTCCCAATGGAAAAATACGGGTTGAAATTTTTCTAATAAAGTCAGAACGGTGATGGATGCCTTCAACCTACTTCGAAATTTTAATAACTAAGGAATTCCGATAGCGTAAAAAAATTATAAGCGTTACAATATCTTTTTACCCCTTCTTAATTAGTTTTCCTTTTTGTAGGGTCTGGTTTTAATGTAATAAACAATAATTTGCTCATAGCGAACATTTTTTCGTCTATTAACCAAAAACCTTTTACCTTAGTCCCTTAAAACAACAATATTAAATGAATTCGAAATTCAAATTGTCTATTGTATGTTATACCCCGCCCTCAACTATGGGCAAAGCAATTTGGTTTTCCATTTTTCCAATTTGAACTTTCTGTTACAGCGAGGTTAGTGGGACGCACTTGGGGAAGTAGTCAAATGTTATTGTGTGACTGGAATAGGGAATGAACGAAACGTCACAGGAAAGGGTTATCGACTTTTATGATCTAAGCAAATGGTAGGTATGTATTTTGAGCGCAAATTTGTTTAACAATTGCTTTTTATTAGAAACAATTTAAATGTATATTAGTTACCTATTCGGACAGGACATACACATTTTGAATGACATATATTTGTACCTACCTACCTATACATATCATCATTATATCACCAGCCCTTTTACCGTATCACTGTTAGACGGGTCTTATGTTATTAATTTGGTTACAGTGTGCGAAACAAATAGAAAATAACCTATTAGATTAAGCAATGTTCATTTGTTTAAGATAGCCATAGTTATAGGAATATCACGAACACAGTATTTCAACCACAATGAGGTATAGCAACCATAACTAAAGCATTTCACAGTAAGTTTATTAGCAGCTTCTTCTTATTTCGTTGATTTGAACGAACATTAAATTTACCTCAAATATTTACAAACGATCGCATAAAGTGATTAATACTCAAATAAGGGTGGTTGCACACTGATATGGTTTAACTAAATCGGAATTCATATACGGTTTAATTTATAAGTTTTTTGATACACGTTAAGTTTAGCCGTACGGTGGGACTATAACCAATATGTTTCGGCATACGACTGGAAACCGTACACAAAAACCTCTTCAGTAAACCGTAACGTGTGTACGCACGCTAATGCTACCTACATTTTCGGAGCCAAATTGAAATTTAAAAATGGAATGTAGGTACATTAAGAATGCTTACAGGTTGTACGTCTAGATACAATACATATTACGTCGACAAAAGCACGTCCCCGCGGAATCATTCGCTCGGACCGAACGACTGAGTCCAGCCCATTCATGAAACATTCATTTATTACAAAGAGCCAGCCATTCGTGCCAGCGGAGATCTGAATCGTTGTTTTAATCCTATCTATTATTACTAGAGGTAGCTCTTGAGATTTGCAAACAAGCGGATCCTATTTCATTCATAATTTCAATTACGTTCAGACGTTAAATATTCATGATTTAATAAATTATACAGGCAATAAATCATATTCGATACTCAATGTTGTTTCTTCTCGCTATGGTCTGTATTTTCCGATAATACCTTCAAAATTGCACATAAATCCCAGCTCTGCCAAGTCTGTCACTTTCCGCGTTCATCCACATTGGGATATGCGGATATTTTCAGCCATAAACAACACAGTTGCAAGAATTTCAAGAAAAATTTCAGATTTACGATCTTGGACACGCTTTTAAGAATACATAAATTTTGTAGACTTATGTTGTAATGCTATTACTTTCGTCGTTAACACGAAATTGATAACATGTTAGAATTTTTGTTTTCAATAACTTGTTCCTCACGGCCTTTATTTATTGACTTTGTACTTTAATTATAAACGACGATAAATTGGGTTCATGTGTACAAAACAAACTTAACCTCATTTTTATTCGCTCCGTCACGCAACACGTTTACAAATTGCACTATACCTCTCGTCAGTTTTAATAACCGTTAGATATTTTGTAACATGGTTAATTTTATAAAATTGACACATATGTCTAGACATTCAATTGAAATTAACGTCCAGTATTTATTTAACCTTTGTTATAATCGTTGCAACATAGCTTTAAACATCCAACAGCCTTCACGCTGAAGTTATAACGATTAGAGTTTCCTTATAAATGTAATTAAGTTTTAAGGCAAACTAATTTGAAAATAATTGTGCACGTGTTGAAAAGTCTCGCCTAAAGAATTATAACGTGTCTATTTACTCTTGTATGAGTAGGTTTTTGTGCTTAGGCAAGTTTGATGGTTGTTGATTTCCAAATCGATCATTCAGATTTTCTTGCTATATAAACATAATATGTCGATTGTTCTCTAACAATAAGTATAATACTGCGGAAAATAGTACAAAGTTGAATGAAGTTTTGATTGAATTAACGTGAGCATAACCTTCTTTCCCAGGAAGGGTAGGCAGAAGCACTTAGTGTTCCTACTTTCAGTGTATGTTCCTACTTTCAGTGTATGTTTCATGGAATAGGGGGTGCGCGTTTGGCATATAATAGACAGAAATCCAGACTTGGAGCTACTATTGGGAATTTCATATTAGAAAAACCGAATAATACTTTTCCCGACCCGCGAAAAACCTTGACATAACATTGCCTATCAAATATTTTACTATGCCAGTTCTATTT
>DWDT01004183.1:0-11485 GCA_018245595.1 Microceris scylla | reverse complement strand
AATGCATGGTAGTGTGGGTAATGTTTTATTTATTGATTTAATGTACTTTATAAGCATTATTATTGAAAAATATTAGCGTTCTGCACTTCTCCTGCACATAAACTATAAGTGTGCCAAATTTTATGCTCCTGCATCCACGCAATTTTCGTAAAAAGGGGTCCAAAGTTTTGGCATCACGTATTAATATATAGATAACTGATTGTTGAGTATTAGTTACTTTGGAACATTTTAAAATTTTGCATATCTGCATTTTCATACCCAGAATACATTTAAATCAGAATACAAGTGGTAATTTAATTAAACTTTTTTTTACTTTTTATTCAAGATAATTTTTGCATAGATAATTATGGAAACTGATTAATAAGTAATCAATTAAGGAACTGGTTCTGAAACAGTGCACCATATTAATGATATAGGAATGCACATAAAATGTTTAGTTGCAACACCAAAACTGTGACCAATCAAACTATTCAAGTATGAAAATGTCTAACCTTTACTCCAGCCAAGGTGGACAATCTTTTGGTTAAGTTCACATTTTTAAATATTCCATTCCTATCTTATCAAAATACTTTTTAATCTTTTCAAACGAGTAGTTATTAAAATGTCATAATATCAACAAGTTGAGGTTTGTAATTTGAATTTTAAATAGACCATAAAAAGTGTAAAGTCTAAAAGTTATTTCAACTGTATATAATTTGCCCCGAATAATAACTTTAATGAGTTGGAATGGTTTTTGCACTCCTAATATAGATACTGATTCCTAGGACTCAATTAATGTATTAAGTGGAGCATTTAAATACTCATGTTCTATCAAGACTGCACTAGATTTAATTATAAGATACAGATTTGATTAACTTTTTGGGTTACAAGTGCTTTGTTTGCTAGAACATTCCCGAAAGATACAGAATTCTACCACAGTTTAACCGTTTATAGAAAACAGCCTTCTATAGTCTGTAGACGACCATTCCGCTGTATGCTAGCGGTGTTCTATCAGCATAGAAATGAATGTTTATTAGTTTACATAGTAACGAAAATGTACATACAATTTATTTTAATATGTTGAGCTAATTTGAAATGGATACAGAGTCATTAGACAATTCATATAGTCATTTTTGACACTAATTTTTAACTAATCACTAGGTATTTAAGTAAGCCAAAATTAGAAGGTTTTAATAACATCTTTGTTTATTTTCGACTTAGCTGGCTCGGACTCATTATGTTTCCTTGTGTATCTGCAAGTTGGCATACTCTACAAGTCTTTCTCTGCATTTGAGGAGAGGGGAAAGGGGATATTCTAGTAGTGTGAATTGATATAGATATCTAAGGATTAATAACTATTTACTTAAGACATTAACATTACTTTTACATAATGATAACAATAAGTAAAACCTTCCAAACCTGCTCTGCAAAGCACTGAAATACATGTAAAACTTCCTCCTAGCGAATTTTAGTCCAACTAGGTATCACTATTGGATCTGTTAATCTTTAACATCAACATGATTCATCCGCATTACTACTAGGAATGCTAATTTGGTTAATATATGAGAAGTCTTAATAATGACAAATCTAGACTGGACAAGACAAAACTATGTTCTTGATTGAATATGAAATGTAAGTAGGCAGTCGTTGTTCTCAGGGCGAATTGGAGCTGTGCGATTCATTGGACCCGCAGTGCGATGGCGGCGGCAAGAAGGTGGTGGTGGGCGTTTGCGCCATGGCCAAGAAGTCGCAATCCAAACCTATGAAGGAGATCCTTACGCGCCTAGACGAATTCGAGTACATCAAGATGCTCGTCTTCCCTGAGGAGGTTATCCTTAAGGTTCTGCACAATATCTAACCTCAAGTGGAACAAAATATTACACGCTTGAAAGGCTTGAGCGTTTGGTTTTTTTTACATTATTTTTAAAAAGCTTGCCGGAAATCGTGCGTAGAAATCAGACTATTTTGTTTCACTGTCAGTCGATTCATATAGGTATACTTACCAACATGTTCGCAACTAATATAAAATAATGGGAAAGGATTACTCGTTCGCTCATAATTGCCACAAGCTTACGCGTAAACCATATCCCCGCTTCACATTCCTAATAGGAGTATTGTATTCGGTGTATTGTGTTTATAGTCGTGTTCTTCCGTTGCATTCAGTATTCTTACATCTCAGTTAGTATTGTTATCTGTAACAGTCTTGTTGTTAGTCGGTTTGTTAATTTATTGTGTCCATTATTTCATTCATTTGTGGTGTTTCATGTTCATGTTCTCTTAATGTAATTTCATTGACGTTTTCTGTCCTTATATACATATAAGCTGGAATATCGCAATTGACAAATATGCCATTGCAGAAACCAGTGGAGGAGTGGCCGATATGCGACTGTCTGATTTCGTTCCATTCGAAAGGTTTCCCTCTGGACAAAGCGATTCAGTATGAGAAATTGCGTAAGCCATACGTGATTAATAACCTTCATATGCAATATGATATTCAGGTTCGTTGATATATAAATAGATATGGTATAATTTGTCTAACGTCATTTATAATTTCTACTTTACCTCCTATCTATAAATTTATTTTAGGACCGAAGAAGAGTGTATGCAATTTTGGAGGGGGAAGGAATTGAAATACCCAGATATGCGGTGTTAGACAGGGATTCGCCGGATCCTAAACGTATGTCGTCATGTGTCACATTAGCAGGTAAAAAAATTTTAATTAATGTTTCAAAATAATAATTTTTGTCATTTTAAAGATCACGAACTAGTGGAATCAGAAGATCACGTGGAAGTGAACGGAGTCGTCTTCAATAAGCCGTTTGTGGAAAAGCCGGTGTCGGCTGAGGATCATAACATTTACATCTATTACCCAACGTCGGCGGGCGGTGGCAGTCAACGGTTGTTTCGAAAGGTGTGCCTCCATAGCATTAAGTGAAAATTGCGATTTAAACATTCTACATATTATTAAACATAAATAATATCTTTTCACAGATTGGGAGCCGAAGCAGCATATATTCACCTGAGTCGAGAGTTCGGAAAACTGGCTCTTTCATTTATGAAGATTTTATGCCCACTGATGGTAGGTTAAAATGAAACACGAGATATTTTATAACGTATCGTAATAACAGATTTCATCTGCTTCTTCTATATTCATGGCTTTTCATGTACACAGGTCGGTGCTGGAAACTTCTGACTACCCCATCAGCCAGTATCTGACCCATTTGGCCAAGAAGGGCGAGTTTTAGATGAGTTCTAATTTTTATTTCTAACTTTTCAGGTACGGATGTGAAAGTTTATACCGTGGGTCCAGATTACGCTCACGCCGAAGCGCGCAAAAGTCCAGCACTGGACGGCAAGGTGGAACGAGACTCTGAAGGCAAAGAGATCCGCTACCCGGTGATACTTTCCAATCAAGAGAAGCTCATATCCAGGAAGGTCTGTCTCGCCTTCAAACAGACTGTATGCGGATTCGATTTGCTGAGGTACTCGAAAGATTTACTTAATGCACCTATAAGTGGAACTGTCCATAAAAATCATGTTAATGCTCTGTATAAGATAACAATAGTCTCAAGTATTTGATATTCTTATCTTAAGTATATTTGTCACATTATCAGATATATAATCAAAAAGTGGACTTGTTGTATTAAGCCTGATTTGGGCTCATTTACTAGTACACCTACTATTCACCATAATTGTCACTTATCCTTCTCTTGAAATACGCTCATTAATTTATATCATTAGTATGAAATTTCCTTAAGCTTGATTTAAATATCTTTACTTATAAGATTTACAACAATCTTATTTATCGTTTAAATTAGTATTCCATAAACATTTATCACAAATCAGTCTAGTTTCTTTAATCAGATAGTTGCATTTGACATCATTCAAATAAAGTTCAAATCATCTCTGATGCACGTATTATTATAAATGAAAACAATTGTGTAGTAATTATTACCAGTTCAAAGGGTAAATGATGTATCAGTGGAACCGTGACCAGTATGTGTTAGGTTACCTAAGAATTATTTATAATCCTCATTGTTTCTAGTGTTATCTGGTTGCACATAGTAACCTAACATACACCTGATATATCTGTTAACATAGCAGTAAAGATTTATATGTACTAAGATTATAGCTACAAAGTAGCAGTTTACGTAACGAACAAACATTAAGATTGTGAAAAGAATGTTAAAATTGGAAAATACTATTGTTGAAATGAATTTTATCATTTGATCAAATGACGTATAATTTGGCAATCTGATTTTAAAATACCGCAATGTTTATCTAATTTTTGTGAACTAATGACAATTCAGGATCAATGAAGGCCATCGTGAAAATGATAAAACACTTTGTATATGTTTTATGACGTACGTCATATCGATTTTTTTTTAAAATAACTTATATTGAAATGATCCTCGCATTTGAATTATGCATATTATCTCACGGTGGATGCACACTACGCCACAGATAAAATAGTTCTTATATTTTTCAGAGCGAATGGCAAATCGTTTGTGTGCGATGTGAACGGTTTCTCGTTTGTGAAGAACTCGAATAAGTACTATGACGACTGCGCCAAGATCCTTGGTAACATGATCTTGCGTGAGCTGGCTCCCACGCTCCACATCCCCTGGTCGGTGCCCTTCCAGCTAGACGATCCGCCCATCGTGCCCACCACCTTCGGCAAGATGATGGAGCTGCGATGCGTCGTGGCCGTTATCAGACATGGAGATAGGACGCCTAAGCAGAAGATGAAAGTCGAAGTTCGGCATCCGAGGTACTTTTTTTGTGACAAGTTGTCTTGGAAAACTCTTTACCCTATTTTAATTGAACCCCCTGTTCCATACGCCGTATAACATAACTAGTGAAAAGTGAGAGTACCATAGTCCTCTGCCTACTCCTTCTGGGAAACATAGGAGATGTTATGTTAACAAACCATTGTTGTATTTTCTTCTGGGCCAGGTTTTTTGAAATATTCGAGAAGTATGACGGCTTCAAGCGCGGGCACGTGAAGTTGAAGAAGCCGAAACAATTGCAAGAGATCCTGGACATAGCACGCGCACTGTTGGCTGACATCCACACCAGGCACGCTGACCCTGAGATCGAGGAGAAGCAAGGCAAACTGGAACAATTAAAAAGCGTATTGGAAATGTAAGTACTTTATATTAAGGTATGGAAGATTATTCTATGGTATTTGGAAAGTGCTGTTTTAAAGATTAAAATTAGTGATACTATAATTATACGATGGGTAATTTTAAGGTCATGTTGATGTACCATTGTAGTGTCAAGGTGATGTGTGAACTTACTTATTTTTATTTCATTGAATTTGAATATATTTCTTTATGATATAAAAATGGAGCTAAGGTAAATGATTCCTATTTAATCCTTTATGACTTGGGAGTCACATGGGAGTGATAAAATATATGAGTCATATAAAAATATATATCATAAATGTAGATACCATATCACAGGTGGCCGGAAGTTGCTTGGGCTGATATAAGCTGGGATTAAGCTGGTATAAGCTGAGCTTGGGCTGATATCCGCTGGATTCGGGGTGGTATAAGTGCTTGGTATAAGAGATAAATGCGTGTTACAGGTACGGGCATTTCTCGGGCATCAATCGCAAGGTGCAGATGAAGTACCAGCCGCGCGGACGGCCGCGCGGCTCCTCCTCCGACGACGGTAACGCGCCCCCGCCACACGGTCTGCGCACGCATTATACACTACTCTACGCTTTTGTGTCGCTGTCTCTGTTCTGTGCCCACTCTCCGTCTACTGCGCTCTCTTGCTGTCTCGTTCTGCCTATAGACAATATACGGGCTACCTCGTCAATGTCGTCAGTTCTACCTGTTTACAATTTTGAATAGATTTCATTATATTATACTCTGGTGATCAGTATTACGATTCATTGACCATGGAGTAACCATTTTTAATGAACCGCAGTGATTATTAGTAGGAAAAGTAATATGACTACAAATGTCGGTTGAGTTCAAAAATATGGTTAATTGAATTCAGGGTTTCAGTGTGTGAAAAAAAAATAAACTTGAAATAATATTTTTTTTTGTATAGTTGGTGTTATCTGAAAAGTTTTTATGATTATGTTATAGAATTTATCAAGTTTTGTTTTTTAATCACATAAAACATTTACTGTTTAGGGATAGGCAGAAGGCGTCTATTGCTTCGTGGCTCGATGTGTAAATAAATTAAATTTGATGTTAAATTTGATACTAGTATTTATTAGTGTCCAACCGAAACGTAATTTTCAGTCGAAATCTAAACGATAACCGAATATTCCCATCGCTCTTATAAATTCGATCGGAACCAAAAGCAAAACTTCGGTGGGACGCTAATATTTATGTTAACGTATTCGTCTGGCGCTCGATGTACATATCACTATCCTAAATAATTTTCTTTTCTTATTTATCCTAATTCAATTTTTAATACATTTAATATATAAATGTAACATTTATTTCAATCATTAGAAACGTCTTAAATAAATAATGAATAAATAAATGAATACTTATGTATTTGATTGCATGTTCTACAAGAGAAAGCACTCTTACCGTGGCCGGTGAAGTAAAATTTTAAAAGGATTAAACATACCCTGTTCATTTAATTTTTAATTGTTATTTATTTTTAAGCGTTTTCATTGCAATTTCATTTGGCTTTCATTGGCTTGTATATTTTAAGTCTATAATATAATTCCAACCTACTCTTACCTCTTTTGACTTTAAAAAAGGTGTACTTTGTTGGTGTAACTGAATAAAATAAAAAAAAATATTTAAGAAGTATTGCACTAGGATCAGGATAATATAATTCTTGAAACAAAAATGTCAGCAACATTGCAGTAATTCTATGGAATGTACGGATAATCTAATATGGTTCATACATGTTATACGAATGATTTAAATATTTTGTGTGGTTCGTAGCGTGATGGATGTGATTGTCAACAGTAGGTTGCGCAGGCGAGCCGTCGCTGGTACTGATCCTCAAATGGGGGGGCGAGCTCACCCCCGCCGGCCGCATCCAGGCCGAGGAGCTAGGCCGCATGTTCCGCTGCATGTACCCTGGGGGCCAGGGCCGGCACATACCTGGTATGGGATATTTAAAAGTAACAAGTTTATTGACGCCTTAACATTATTCTCATTTGAAATTGTTACGTCACATTTTGTTATTGGTGTATTCATTTCATTTTTTTTATTGTTAGTATTATAACGTGTAATTCAAGGTGAAGGCGGCACCCAAGGCCTGGGTCTACTCCGACTGCATTCGACGTTCCGACACGACCTGAAGATTTACGCGTCGGACGAGGGCCGCGTGCAGATGACAGCCGCAGCTTTCGCGAAAGGGTTACTCGCCCTCGAGGGGGAGCTCACCCCCATACTGGTGCAAATGGTGAAGTCTGCGAACACCAACGGGCTGCTCGATAACGATTGTGACTCATCTAAAGTACAGAATATGTAAGCTTGAACTGATTAATTATCAATATAAAAGGGTGTTTGTCTAGAGGCGATTCAACTAGGTATTTATGGTTTACATGTCATATTATTGTGTACTAGCCTGAGTACTGTCGTAAATAGGTTAAAATATAATTATTTTAATGTAGATATATTTCTAAAGATATGTGAATTAATGGTATGGTATTTCGACGGACCTTTAGTTTCTTTTAACATTGAATACAAATATTGCTCCTGTTTAACAAGTGAGTACAAAGGAGTGTTTTGACTGCAAGCGAGACTGCCCATCGGGAGGTCCTGGGTTAAAATCTCGGGTCGGGTATTATTAGATTTTTTAAATTTAGAATTTCTAGTACTGGCTTGGGGTCTGAATATGCCCGGTGTATGGCAATAGGCTCACCACCTATTCGATGGGATTTAAACGTGGTGAAATGTGGAAATGTACCGCACTCCTCTGCCTACCTCTACGGGGATTACAGGCGTGATGTTACGTTGTTACTTTTTTATATCTTTTATAACATAATAACGTCAAAAGCGGTGATGTAGGTGTCGCTTCAATCTGTATATTATAGAAGTAGTGAACGAAGAAGAAGTGCACCCGATGTTTAGTTAAACATTTGTATCCAAGTTTAAAGTGTTCGGTTTGGTAGCTGAGGTGAATCATGAGAGGAATAAGTTGGCACGTGAAAAGAAGCGAGTGGGTCGTGGGTGGTGGGTGGTGGGTCGTGGTGAGTGTCGGTGGTGGCGCGCAGGGCGAAGGCGCGGCTGCACGAGGCGCTGCAGCGCGCGGGCGAGTTCGGCGCGGCGGCGCGCGCGCGCGTCAACCCGTGCGCCTCGCTCTCCATCCGCGCCGCCATGGACTTCGTCAAGGACCCCGTGCGCTGCTGCGCGCACGTGCACACGCTCATCGCCAGCCTCGTGCGCATCGTGCTCGCCAAGAAGGACGACCCCAAGACCAAGGGTACCACTTGCGCACACATCCGCACATCCGCACATCACACATCACACTCTACCGCCTTCATCATCACTTTCAACACATTCAACATATTAAACAATTATACTAAAGATGCTTATTAACATACAGCAATATAAGATTATGAAATTGATTAAAAATTTGCAAAGTAATGTAGCGACATTAAGCAAAAACAATAGTATAAAACGTGTTAAATTGATGTGTGTTAAAAAATTAAATTAATCTATGTTTCTTAGATACAATTTTGTACCACGGCGAAACGTGGGAGTTGATGGGACGACGGTGGGGCAAGATCGAGAAGGACTTCTGCACCAAGAATAAGACGTACGACATATCCAAGATCCCAGACATCTACGACTGCATCAAGTACGACCTGCAACACAACCAGCACACGCTGCAGTTCGACCAGGCCGAGGAGCTGTACATTTACGCCAAATACTTGGCCGACATCGTTATACCTCAGGTGTGTAAGATTTTTAAGTGTTACTTGCATAACTATAAGGGAGTCACTCTATAAATGATGTCAATTTTATTCTGTCTATCCCTTCAGGGATTACAGGCGTGATATTACGTTTTTAACAATAGGCTGCTGCCGCCCATAAACATCTTTAAGTGATATGTATATGTTGCTTCGAAAGTACTGGTAGTCTGTAACATTTAAATAGTCAAATGAGTAGTTTATTTTTTAATAATTGATGTATATGTCATTTATTGAAATTACAGGAATACGGATTAACGATGCAGGAAAAACTGACAATTGGCCAAGGAATCTGCACGCCGCTGTTGAAGAAAATCAGGGCCGACCTCCAAAGGAACATTGAAGAGACAGGAGAGGAGACAGTCAACAGGCTGAATCCTAGGTGAAATATCTTATTAGACTATTTTTTTATAGTATCAAGCTAGTCGTTTACAGTTTATTCATAAAGCATATTTTTCTATTATACGAAAAGTAGAGTATCTACATATACCGGTTAATTTAAAAACACTAAATCAAGGTCAAGTCAAAAGTATCGTTAATATTACATTCATAATGATTTTAAAAGCAGCAGATTTTAATAGCCTAGTAGTTAATAATTCAGCCTCTCACTCCGGAGATCCTGGATTTAAATCCGTGGCTCGTACCTCTTTACAAAAGTGCGTTTTAAATTTAAATATCACTTGCTAACGGTGAACGAAAACATCGTGAAGAAACTTGCACACCTTAGAATTTATAAAAAAAAATATTTTCTAAGGTGTGTGAGGTCTGCTAACCTGCACTTGGCCAGCCTGGCAGACTATGGCCTTAACTCTCTCAATATGAGAGGAGTCCCATATTCCAACAGTGGAATTATTATGGGTCGATTATTATTTTTATTATTATTAATGATTTTAATAAATGTAGAAGCGATGAAAGAAATAGTAAGAGCCGTAGTTGATGGAAGTCTCTGCTTACCTCTAAGTAACAATCGTGAAAATATGTATATATGTATGTATATACTAATGAGGATCCAAGCATTATAAGTGGTCTTTGCTGCGAGTTTAAAAGTAAAACGAAAATATAATTAGGTACCAATTCTTCACGTATTGGTCTAGTCTAGAAAATGGCTATGAAGTAACTCGCCAATGTCGACGTACGAATCGATACGGTGCCGGCCGTCGTGTACGCTTTGAAGGTGGTTGCTAACGTAATAATTGCTTTGGTAAAAAGAAATCAAAATGGACTGATACTTTGATTAAAAAATTAAATAAATATAATTCAATAACATGTCGGCGGCATGGTGCAGGTACAGCCACGGCGTGTCGAGCCCGGGCCGCCACGTGCGCACGCGGCTGTACTTCACCAGCGAGAGCCACGTGCACTCGCTGCTCACCGTGCTGCGCTTCGGCGGCCTGCTCGACGTGCGTACACCACCGCTGGACTATTTTTAACCCTCTGCACTCGCATGTCTAAGCGTATGCGACATCACAAGTATTACCGTTGCGCTAGTATGTCTCACGGTATGCGACGTCATACACTTTACCATTCCACTCGCAAGAAGCTGCGGTCGAAACAGCCGTCTTTTTTATTTTATATCTCCTATTCCTACTTATGATACTCATGGTCATATTAAATTCGAGTGCGAAGGGTTAAGGACGCTCTAATACTTGTCAGGAAATCAGATAAATTGACACCAATCAAAATGATATATATGAAGTTATATTTAGCAATGAGTAACAAAGCGTATTTATGTACTTAATATTGTTTTCACTATTTCTGTATTAATGTACGTAGTTATATATTTTTTTTTTTTTCATTTTCAATACACTAGCTTACTCATATTGTTGAATAATAATTTCCGTTGTTTCGTTTCATTTTAAATACACTAGCTTACTCATATTGTTGAATAATAATTTCCGTTGCACAGGTGTTGAAGGATGAGCAGTGGCGGCGCGCCATGGAATACGTGTCGATGGTGTCGGAGCTCAACTATATGTCGCAGATCGTCGTCATGCTGTACGAAGACCCCACTAAGGACCCCTGCTCGGAGGAGAGGTCGCCACCTTTTTATATCTTCTAAATTACTGTAACACTAATTTAAAAATTAATGCCGGCAGAGAGAAATAAAAATTGCAAAAATCCACTACTAGTAGAACAAAACTTCACCAAGAGCTATTTATTTAATAGTTATAATTTTAATATTGGCCTACTATAAAATGTGCTTTATATCGCGTAGACATATGTGCAGGTTCCATGTGGAGCTGCACTTTAGCCCCGGCGTGAATTGCTGCGTGCAGAAGAACCTGCCGCCGGGGCCCGGCTTCCGGCCGCACAGCCGCAACCATTCCACCAATAACAATTCGGTAACACATCCCATTGTTGTCTATAACACACTAACAATTATTATTATAAAATAATAAAAAATAAGTCGATCCTTTTGTAATTTCACTGTTGAAATATGGTTCTCCTTTCATATTGAGAGGGTTAAGGCCATAGTCTGCCACGCTGGCCAATTGCGGGTTGGCGGACTTCACACACTTTAGAAATATTTTTTTTATAAATTCTAAGGTGTGCAGGTTTCCTGACGATGTTTTCCTTCACCGTTAGCAAGTGATATTTAAATTT
>DWDT01004182.1:0-11486 GCA_018245595.1 Microceris scylla | reverse complement strand
ATTATGGGCATAAACCCCCTTTTGGGGAGGCCTATGTCCAGCAGTGGACTGAGATAGGCTGATGATGATGATGATGAAGACAATGATAATTTTTAATTCAAACTTTCAAACATTCTTGTGGTTGCATGTGTTGTAACTTTTCATTATTAACATTCGGTAATATTTTTACCTATAGTAAAACTCGCGTACACGAATTGGTATTCAAAGTAACAAACCGAAAATTGTTATTTTATCTACTAGTCTGATTTTATACATTTGGGAACTTCGGTTCAGCGGCTAACAATAGCTTCAGTTTTGTTCGGGTTTTTCAATGCAAAAAAGCTAATGAAACTAGGGAAAACTGATAAGGTTAAGGATAACTTTTGCAAAGTGTAAAATATGTGAACAAGCCAATCGTAATCCATACATATACATATATTGAATTCGTTTGACGGAAGTCGGAGAAAGTCTTTGTTTACAGTTGTTGTCGAATATGATGACCGATGGATCTTTGTGTGTATTCCGGCCCTTAGCATCTGTGCTCGCATGATACGCTTTGACATCAAAAACTGTGGTAGGTAGGAACTTGCTGGCTATGGCGGTCGAAGTTCGTTATGACATTAACTGATCATAGGTAAGTTTTCAGTCCTTTCCGATATAATGATGGTGATGCTGATAATAGTGGGCTATATGGCCATTTAACCCTAGATAAATTCCATTCTCGTTTGATGTTAAGTAAATATAAAATGTTGAGATTTCATGTATATTTTTTAATTGAATATTGAATTAAGTATTCCCACAATAAGAAATATACATATTTGTTACCGTCTTAAACTCGGGCCGATGTTTTTCATAAAAAATATTCATTTATATTTACTTAATAAAAATATTTAAATATAAGTTATGAATACGGCTCGTGAATACTTAATTATCCCTGTGTGCGCATTTGAATATTCGTCTTTTTTATGTATTTTGAATAAACCTGCAGTTAATGGTTACAAATTGATATTTTAATTAAAATTTCGCTCTTCGGTTAAATAATATGTAATTAAGAGGCGTGCGTGTGATCTGCTTCCCATTACTGAATTTCGCAACACACCGGATGGCTTCGTGCTGCAATCCAAATAAAATTCGAGTGGAGCGAAAAAGCGGTCCATCGGTCGTCGGGTCGTGTCGATATTCTTGCCGGTAGTATAATCAGCGGCGCTCGTGATTCACCGGACGTAGGACGAGGCGGCGGGCGCAGGGCGCGGTAGGGCCGCAGCGCTAGGGCGCGGCGCGGTGCGGGGCGGGGTGCGCGACGCGGGGCGCGCGGGGCGGTGCACGCTGCAGCGCGAGGTCGTCGCTCGCTCGCGCCGCGCACTGCCAGTCGGGAGCGGGATGCGGTGACGTAAACTGCATCGGCGAGAGCCGCGAACGTAGTGTAGGACGGGACGTGTCGCGATCGTATGTTTCGAGTGCGTGCTTTGAACTGTTTTGTGTGACTGTGCAAGTGTCTCTTATTCGACGACTCGCCCGCTCTTCACTACGTGGGCTGCTGCGGCCGTCTCGGGCCACCCTGGATCCGAGGATCCCCGAAATGGTGAGTGCGGTCGAAGCTCCCGCTCGTGGTTTGTTTACGTCGGGCCTCATGCCACCTCTCTCTTACGACCTGCCGCCCGTATCCCTGCGTCGCGTTCGCACGCGACTCTTTCTATTTTGTTTTGTTTTCCAAAATGCAGACACCTACGTCGACGGCTTCGAAGCTGGTCCCGTCGGGAGGTCTCGTTTTTGTTTGTGTGCATGGTTTGTGTATTTTTTTGTAGTGTATTTTCGCAGGTAGTCCGTCGGGCGATCCTCCCCCGGCGGCGCGGCCCGGATGCGATCCGCGGCGGCATCTCTTCGGGGGTAGCGAAATTGCGGGGGCGAGCAATGCCTGTGCGACTCCGGCTAGTAAATAATGAGTTTGGTGTCGCATAAAATGTAGGTCGGTGGTGTGGCCGCGGCGCCGACACTGCACGCGATGCGTCTCCCTTCGCCTAGCGCCCAGCGCGGCCCGCGGCGCGCTGTGCAGCGCTCGCCGGTGCATCCGCTCCATTGTTAACGCGACAAACGTACCTACATGCACCTTACTGTAAGTAACGGCAAGTATGTGTTTCAGGGCACTGTCGTATCACTATCAATACTTAATGATAAAAAATAATATAACGTTGCCAATACTGCTATATTACTTTATTATTAGGTTAGCTCTTTATAATACGTATAGAATTTCGAATAGAAAGTTTCAGCCCAACCCTGCTCAGAGCGCGGTAGTGCTGGTCGCTGCTATCTCTCTGGCTCCCTCGTGGAACCGTACGAGACTCGTGATTTGCGTTACTCACGCAATGAGTACTATCAGCGTTGTCATAGCTGTTACGTAGAGCACAGGAAAATCCGTGAGTCATGTGTAGCTGGCGCTGAATGTTTTCGCGCACTTTTGTCCGCGCGTCATTGACCAGGCGGACCGGTAGCGCGGCCGCGGCGATATGCTCGCCAACTTAATGAGCACCGTGATTACAATGAAATGTGTAATGACACGGGTGCATGCTCTGGGAAAACCGAGCCCGGCGCGGAGACACTTCTTATAAACATAAAGTATCTATGTGGAATTTACGTCGGTCGCACCTGACGTGGTAACAGAAATACTACAGTCGCTATCTTATCGGAAGTTACGTTTTAGGCATTTTGCGTCCATTGCATAAGCGTCTGTTATCGCGTTATCTGGCTATTTATTGTGATAGTAGTAAAGAATCATAGCGTGTGTCGGTCGCGAACCGGTCCGCGCATTATCTACGCATCGCCGCCGCTATCCGCTTCCACTAACGGTACCCACTCTGTATCCCTCGGACCCGCTCGGCTCGTTTGGCGAACTCGTTCCTATGAAAACGCCTAAGCTTTCTTGTTCACATCTCGGGCGGAAACTGCATGTTCAGCTGCCATTGTACAGGTGACTGACGTCATTGCTCAAAACTTGTGACCATCACGCGTCGCTATTCGTAAAATTCGTAGAATGAAAATTAATTCGGTATTTCTTGGATCTATTATGTTATTCATTAATTCACAGTACAGCTTGCAAACGTCAACGATTTTTAAAAGATGCCTACTATAACTTATATTAATGAATTGTTATTCCGCGGACGGTGTCGACTGGCTCGCGAGTCGCTATGTATCGTCTCGTTCGATGCGCCCTAAGGACGGGGCGTGCGCTAGGCAGCCGGCTTGCATCTAGACTTGGGCTCCTCGGACATGGATTGTGTGTTAGTAATGAAGCTATGTAATCGATAGAGCAGCTTGCGGCGGCGCGTGCCGAGCAGGTGCGGGCCGGCTGCCGCCACACCTGTCACGCCATCAGCTGCGTCTTATTAGCTGCCTTTGTTCCGCGGCAACATTCTCGCCGCGACGCACTACGTACCGGCACGCAGTTGTTCCGAGGCGCATTGTCAATTCAACACAACGCCGACCGCGAGCTCCAGTGTAGCCGTTGTCGCTCGGAGCTCGTTTCCTGTCTCGAAGTATTAGCGTAGTCTCGCCGCTGAGCTGTTGTGGCCGGCCCTAATCGGTTACATAAATTCGCGGCGCAACCTTTCTGTTGGCGACTTTTTGAAATAACTTATCTGGCTTCCTGGCTGGAAACTTTTAACATAACGCACAAATTGAATAAATTCCTTTGTTTAACGTAAGACAAACGGATTGTGATCAATCAGGATATTGGACCTTTTTCGCTAGAATTTTTAATATATTGAAATCCTGTTGAAAGCAGTTTTATTTCAAATAGGCTAAAGTAACAACGGACTACTGGAGGCCTCTCGGGAAAAAAGAATTTCATCTATATTGTATTCCCCCTGTTCATTTCAATTGATATTCGATAATTAAAAACAGTTAACTTGGGATCAGTTAGGTTAGCTTTTCAAGTAAGCCCATTTATCATAACTCAGCCTCGATGGTATCAGTAATAAAACATTTTAAATGCGATGTTAAACTTCGTAAATAGTTATCTAGTTAACTTTCATTGTTAAGTTTTATTTTGTCCGATTTATAGTCATTTGCATGAATCAATTATCGTTCTATTGTCACGCTTTAAATATGAAGTTGCGAAAACGTCACGTCGACGTGAATAGAATTATTATAAAAATAAATATTTTACATCCGTTGGAATCACTGTGTATTTCAAAGTTTTGACACGTTCGATTGCAATTGTAAGAATGTAAGTACTGTCTCATCATTTCGTCTCCATCTTGTTGCTCAAGGATTGCGTTTGTTTTGGTGCGTTTATATTTAAACTCGACAATCGTTCGCTGACAAAAAGTATATAAATTACCGGTGTCAAGGGCCCCGCAAGATGTTCTGGAATAGGTTTCGCGAATGGCAAGTTTTATGAGGGCCGGTTATTTCCGCGGGCGGCGCGTGCCCGCCGCGTGCGCTGTAGGCGTGCAGTCAACTTGCAGATGCAGCGGCACTGACCTTGCGCCTCGTAATATTCTGCAGTATTACTCTTCTTCCGCTACTTGCTTATACGCGCTTTTGCAAACTGCCGGCTCAAATCGTATACTCATACATTAAAGATATCAACGGCCCGACCTTCTATTAATGCGACGCCTACGTAACCATATACTATGTAGATACACTAGAACGCCGTTAACAATACCTGTGTGGTTCTCAGTAAACATTTTATATTTGTCACACGAAATATTTGCGTAACGCTTTGAATACCAATATCTATTAAGTGGCTATGAATTACGTGACAATACCAAGCGATGTTGTTGATATGTCTGCACGGGACTGAGATTAATTGAGCTTGGCGTGCACGTCGTGCCGGAATTGCGCTGCGAGCCGGATTCGGACAGCAGTTAGCGTGGAAAGCGTTCTGGTGGGTAGTGCGGCCAGCGTCACGCATTCGTCGATGTAAATTGGCCTGCGTCGGGATGGCGTCGAGTGCGCGGAGGACGCGGTCCCCGACCCGCGCCCGGCGGTGCATCTAAGCAGCGCCGCAAGATGTGCGGGCGGCCCCTCCCCGCCCCCGCAGCGTGCCCCGCGTCACGTACGCACGGGCCCTTTCACGCATACAGGCCCTCGCCGGCGGAGGCCCGCGCGCGCAGCCCACCCGCCTCTATCGAGTCGCCGTTTTAGGGCGTATGCGTTATTAGCTTCCCGGCGCCCTTCTACCTCCACCTCTAATCCCGCTTCCTATTTCAGGAACGCTGTCTCGGCGCAGACTTGACACCCCTCCAGTAGTGACGATTCGAAACTACTAAGTCGGGCGTGTTGTACAATAATTTAGATGTTTCCGTATAAAGTAGGTCGGGAGGAATGTTAGGAAGAGGACTAGCGCGGTAGTGGCGCGCGGTCGTCGACACTAACGGGTCGCTATTTATACCTGCCGCGTAGTGCACCGGAACTGGCTCGACGCTGCACTCGCTGCAACCGTCTTCGCTCTGTCAATGACCTCCTCAGCATTCGAACATTTCCTGCATCAAATATTGAACCGACAACCGACAAATGCGCGCTTTTAGACTCTGTATCGAATTAACACAACATTATCTGTGATGATATTCACTAGTCTTAAGTTGCAAGACTTCGGTTGCAAAACGTTGGTGCAGCGAGCGGTTGCCCTTCGGCTTTGTTTGGGTTACGTCAGAAACCGCCCACAGCCGTAGGGCCGCCACCCACATGGGACACGGAACTGTGTCAAGCAGCCTGCCCCAGTTTTTACACTAACTAGAATGGAAGTTTTGTTTTTCATGTGTTCACGAGCGCTTTTCATGTTTCCATTGCAAAAAAACGTTTCCACGCCCATTGCCTTTGTACCTCTCTATATGTACACATGTTTCGACATCTATCGTATATAACTTATAAGCCACCAGCGCTTCACGTGTAACAAAAAATATTCTGTGGTATGCATTTTTCAACTAAATGTCTTCAATACGTTCAAGTAAACAATGTAAATAAAGTTCTGAAACTGACAACTTTGATTTCTATTTATTTTTCAGTATCATCATAAGTTAAGGGCATTAAGATCGTAAATAATGCCCAATAGGTATTCCTACGTCTAAAATACAGAAAGTTACAATTTAGCGTAGCACCGTAACGCACGGGAGTAATTTCTAGCGTGGCGTAGCAACGGATGTTAATTTGGAGTGATTTCCTGTCGATAGTCGTGGTATGCTGATAAGTGCTACGTTGCGTCATTGATAGAGCGCCGCTGCGGCGTGGTTCCGCGAGCGACGGCCGCCGCGGAATTTCCGCGAAAAAAGCCGCGCGTCACGTCGCGTCACGGCGCTCGCGTCACGGCTGCAAGGCCGCGCACATCCTCGCTCCCGGCTGTTAACTCATCGCGGCCTATACAATGCGCCGACCTTTTCTTATCTTTATATTCAGCGCAGCGAACAGACAGGTGGGCCACCTGATAGTAGGTGGACATAGACGTCTACGACATATGCAGTACCCGACCGGTGAATCCGGCCTATCTTAACCCAGCCTCTGTACGATCGAAGAGATCGAAGCCTTCTCGAAAAACATCTTGACTTCCCGTATTTTTCAAAATAGGTATCCGTTTTCGAAGATTTTGTAATCAGTAGGAACTGGTGGTGATAATGGAATCGCGCGGGTTTTGCAGTCATGGTGTTTTGCTGCTGGATCACAACAATAGATCGTGTTTTACTTTCTTACGTCTACATGTGTCTGGTTTTTCGTGTATTCAAAAACCAGTGTAAAAAACTTTTGGCAGAGTTAGCTCAATCAAATTACGCACCGATCGGAAAAGAACTGTGTTAATTCAATATTACTGGAAACGTATTTGATGAAAAATAATGTCAAGGTGTATCAGCATGAATGTACCATCCATATGTCTCTAAATTTATTTAAATGTTATCAAACGTAACCAGCCGACACGCCGCAGCGGACCGCAGCTGCGGGACTAACAGCGGCTGTGCCGTGATTCGCCTTTTTCTATTCCGATATTGGAATTGCAAATATTGTTTTGTCATCCGAGGTTTTTCCATCACAACCATACGATCGCTCGGGCGTGACGTTCGATCCATTGTAAGTAACGATTTTCAGCAAAGTGTCAATTAATTTATCTCCAATTTACACATAAAATAGCAAGCTATACGCTTGCGAATTACGACAGCGTTGCCTATTATTATTATCTATTGTGCATGTACACGGGGCCTCCGATGTTTGTTCGTCGTCAATTTATTCATTTAACCAAACGCTTCTTGAATTACAACATTACAATACGCAGCTATGACTAATACACTATTATAGACGCCGTGATGGCCAAAGAAATCAGTTCCCGCATTAAATACTTCAACAGTGATTCATACGCTCTCGGCGGAGAGGTGAAAAATTCTCGAAGAGGGCCATTCGCGTCGCGGGCATATGTAATTGTGGTGCCCGCTGTTTCTCACGGATGTCGATCCGCACTCGCGGCGGCCGGCGCAGCGCCGAGTGTACGGCAAGCATTAGAAAGCGGGCGGCGAGCACGGAAAGGGAGCGATGGAAGGGCTCGGAGCGCTGCCGGTTGCGACACGGCGTTACGTCATTATTGAACGATAACCTCCGCGGCCCGCGCTGCGTGCGCGTATGTGTGCCACTGCCCTTTGCATTGTTTGACGAACACTGCATGACGTTGACGATGCTCTAAACATTTTCACAAAGGGTTGCGCACCCCTTCTAAGTGGCGAATGTTAGGGATGGGGCAGAGTTTTTAATTCTGCTGCATGTAAATAAGTATTGGACTTGTTACGACACTTGTATGCCGTGAATTGTGGGGTGGCTAGTTATCAAGGGCACTCTATCGTTTGTAATGTAATAATAGCGCAGAATGTTCAGCTCCTTGCGTGTTATGGGGGAACTTCATTTTGCATAATACCACGCATGACTCGCTCGCAGTTTCGGTGCTTAAATATAATGTTCGGGAGCGATGCGCGCGCGTGGTATCGTATCGTCGCTTCATCTGCCCCATCCGCACGTGGTGCGCGTTCACACACCAAATTTTTACATGACGCATGTTGAATTAGCGCAAAAAGTAGTTCAAGACCGCTCATTACTTAACGTGGAGTAGGCGTCGTGTGCGTACATCTCTCGGTTCCTACAATCTTGTAAACAATGCACGCGAGTGCGGGCGGCTTCGGTCGGAGAGTGAACTCAGCGGTCGATTTGCACAAAGCGCTGGAAGGCGGTAGGCATAATTAGCCGTGCAATGGGTCTCGCGAGCCTGCATTGTCTGTGCGGTAACAGTGCAGAGTGCACCAGCGGCGGGCGGCCTCGATGCAACGCTGCGTTCCATATTCGCATCTCGCATGTATCTACTGTGCACTCGTACCGCGCACCTAGCGCAAAATCATGCACATTATATGTTATTGAATGACCACTTTTATCTATTCCTCTATCAAATTGTTCCGCTCCAATGAGAGTCATAGTAAATTTTTTTATCGATTACGATTTTGTTTCATTGTATTTGATTAACTGAAATAATGTGACGAAATGCAAACAACGAAAACAATGCAATAACAATTAAATTAATTATGTTAAAACGTTTTATTCCGTCCGATCGTCTCCACGGAAAATTATTCTTACATCGTCCCTTTCTAACTTCAGAGACTTCATGTGTTTCCCTGTGCACTAAGTTTCCCTGTGCAGTGTGCACTAAACAGTGTCCATAATGAAAATGTCAAGTTGCTTTTCAAATATATAGTTCTAGCGACGGTCTATTGCGCTAGTACATTTGTAGCGATAAATATGTTAAGTATAGAGTTTCCTAGTTGCAAGCGAGCGGCTGGCAGCCAACCCACAGGTCCAAAGTACCGTAAGGATGGCTCGTACGTGCCGCGGCGGGCGCGCTGCAGCCGTGCGACTGGAATAACCGGCTCGCCTCTAACTCTAATGCCTCTGTTACTTTGTTGCTTATTTGTCATTGAATTCAATAACACTCCGCCGCTGCCACACATTCGCGATTATCGTCTGGTATTTCTAATATTTATCTACACTTCATACTTCGATACTCCTTGTTCACCCCGTAAGTAACTGTCGCGAGGATTTCATAATAATGGTGATAATTCTCTATCTCTGTTTACACAATACTCTTTTTGATCATAAGACCAACTGATCAACAAAATAAACTGATAAAATTGACTGACCAGGAGTTTTACAAATGTTCATGTGTCCATTAAGAGAATGATGAATGTAGAAGCACCTTATGTCTGCACTGATAGAAATATTCGATACTCAGTGTTCTCTACCCATCCTATAGTGGACCTGGTGTTATGATGTGAACAAAAAACCACAAACTGATCAAAACTCATAAAGACGAATATAAATGGGCCATCTACAACGTTTACAGTTTTTCAATGAAAAAAGCTTAATACAATAACATGGAATACAGGTCGGAGTATTAAACAATATGGAAGAGGAACTGGCGAGTTGGAAATAGTTCAGTAGTGGTGTCGGCGGAGCGTCGCGTGCGCGGGCCAGTGCTAGCTATCGGCCGAAAGTGGGTCAACTAGCATGACGCCAGCGATAAACAAGCCCTCGCCCGTTCATTATCAATTTTCTGCAAGCCGCCGAACAGCTGCCCACAGGCCGTGTTACATTAGACTCACATATTATGGATTGTTTTATTACTATCTATTATTATCATTATAATATCGTCACGCCGGAACCGTTGCGGGATATGCAAAGAGCACTGAGCACGGAGTAGCTCAATACTTAAAGTTTTGACGCACTCCTTTTCTAGTCATCGGTTTTTTCTTAAACGCAAGTTGATTTTCGAATATTCCTATAATTACTTTTACAATTGATGCATTCATTTTAATTACAACATTGAGGCTTAACTCGATTATTGATTGTTGATAATCTTTTATTTTCCATCGCTGGGCACGGTCTCTCCCGGAACCGCAGGAGGTTAGACCCATACTCCACCAAGCTGCTCCAGTATGAACTAACAAAGATGTCGCGTGTTAATAATGAAAAGTATATGATTTATTGACATTTTTATGTATATGTATTGTTGTTAACTTTTGGTACTTTTCTGCCTACCCCGTAAGGGTGCTGTTATAAAAATATAATAATACTAAACATTGCCAATAAGTAAATGTATGTAAGTGCCACATAGGGTTTACAGAAAATATATTATAGTCCATCAAGATTTGACAACAGTTGTCTGATATACCGACATTTTATTAAAAACTAAACAATAAGCCGAGAGTTTTTTTGAAATGGAGACATTTACGAAGACACATTGTTTGATTGTCGCCGTTTATACGTTGTACTGGAAAGTAGGAAGCGCTGGACACCGTCGCGCTGTGCCCGTCCACAACAAAAATAATACGCGTCGGAACGCTTGGAAGTCGTCCAAGCGCGAGGTCATTGTTTCGCGTTGCTAATTATAATATCACGAGGACTCTTATTATTCACACTATGTTTGTGTTGTAATGACTGACTAATCGCCTTTCGACTAATGACCAATCTTGTCAAACGACACGATTATTTAACCGAATCATTATAGCCCTAACAAATGCAATAAATGCTTGATAATAACACTGTGGCCTCTTTCTACTCATTGGTTTTTATGTATTTCGTGCAACTATAGTTTAATTATATTTAAATGAATCATTTTGTTATAACAATTATTATTGTCACGTCACGCAAGTCTTTTGTTCATCGCTCTCCATACACATTATTCATTTATATTTGTTCATTTCATTATAGTAGTTTTTAAAATATACAATACCAAGCACTGAAGGTAAATAAACAGAAGAATAATTCATGTAATCAATCGATAAAAGAAAACAACTACAAAAACGAAAACGTATTTGTCACTGCATATTTGAGCATTAAACATTTGCTATTCAAATATTGGTGTTTATTATTGAGACGGCAATTGAAGAGTATTTTATACTTACAATCGACGCATTAGGGAAATTTTATGAGTACGGCAACACCGAGCCGCGTGGTACATTCTGGTGTTGCAAGGGCCTGCGTGCGTGCGGCGAGAATAACAGTAAAATTAGTTTCTCATAGTTATCGTTCGCTGATACGACGGCGAGCGGGACCACGTCGCCGACCGATTCGCTGTGTATTTGTAAACATGCGTGCGCATAGCGCGACCCGATCACACCACACACGTACGTTTTCGTATATGCACCCCTGCTTTCATATACAGTTATTTAGGATTAACATTGTGTCGCCACGTCCCAGAGGGACAGAGGGCGTCGAATGTCTAATCTTTATATATATACATATGTGTTTCTTGAGCTGGCGTACTTATATCTTCACGACTTCTGCATACACATACGCCGGTTTCTAAGTCATATATGTATAATACTTTTAAGTTTGTCGTCTTAATGCTTTTATTTAATGTACAAATTATTCTGTTTCACTACGCTAATGTAGTCATAACTTCTAAAGTACGATGTTTTTAAAAACGTAACTTCACGCCTGTAATCCCCGAAGAGGTAGGCAGAGGAATGCAGAACACTCCCACGTTTCAC
>DWDT01004181.1:0-11487 GCA_018245595.1 Microceris scylla | reverse complement strand
GGCATGTGTTAAGTATAGAAGCTTTTTGCATTGTTATGTAGGTGTTGTCAGGAATGTCTATTATTTTTAGTGACTGCAGTAGGTGTTTGGGAATTACGCCTGTACTGGAAAGCACCAATGGCACGATATAAACCTTGTTCATTTTCCATATACGTAGTATCTCTTCCTTTAACTCGGTATATTTATTAATTTTATCGGTTATGGTTTTGTGCAGATTATGAGTATTAGGTACGGCAATATCAATTAAATATACTATTTTATCTTGTTTGTCAATCAATGTGATGTCTGGCCTATTATTGTAGATAGTTTTGTCAGTTAGAATGGCTCTATCATAGTACATCTTGTGTCTGGTGCTCTCCAGCACAGGTTTTGGACTGTATTGGTAGTATGGCGTAGTATAGCTTGGTAGGAGTTTGTGCTTTATGGCTAATTTCTGGTGTATTATATGTGTTACTTGATTGTGTCGATGTGTGTAATCTGTTTGTGTTAAAGTTGGGCAGGCGCTTATGATGTGTTGTATGGTTTCAGGTTGACGGTGGCATTTTCTACAGTTGTCGTTTTGTATATGGGGGTCTTTGATTATATATTTTCTGTAATTTTTTGTATTAATAACCTGATCCTGAATGGCGATCATGAAACCTTCGGTTTCTGGAAATAGAGAGCCCAGTTCCAGCCATTTATTAGAGGCCTCTAAATCAATATGAGCCTGTTCAAGATCATGTAGATGTCTCCCATGCAGCTCTTTTCGACGCCAAATGTCAATTTTACCAGTTTCAGCGCTTCTTGGTGATCTAATCGGGATATTCTTAGTTTTGAGATTTAAGGGTGTGAAGTAGTTATCTAATTCTACTGTGGCTAAATGAATATTACTAGTTTCTGCTTTGTGGTAGAAAAAAATACGTAGATTGTTAATCTGAGCTTCCCATAAAACTTTTAAATCTATGAGCCCCCTGCCCCCTTTCAGTCGCTTAATAGATATTCGTTCAATAGCGGACTTCGGATGTAAGTTATTATATTTGGTAAGTGTCGTTCTAGTCTTGATTTCAAGTTGATTGATGTCTGTTTGCGACCACTTTATGACTCCGAAAGAATACGTTAGCACAGGAATTGCAAATGTATTTATAGCTTTAAACAGGTTTTTTGAATATAGCGACGTCTTGCAAATTAAATTAAGTCTACGTGTATACTCCTCACTAAGTTTCTTTTTTATTTGTATGTGATTAATAGTTTTTGATTGAAGTATGTCTAAATATTTGTATGTATTCCTGCAAAATTAGTTTCACTGTTGTCGGTGTCTGTAATAATATTTTTAATTTTATCATTGTTTCTTATGTTGGTAATCCAATAAATAAATAAATAACAACAGCGTGCGCTTTGCGAGTCCACCGTCCCCGCTGTATCGACTACGCCGCCGCCGCCGTCGCAACCAGCGCGACCGCAGCAGCGCGAGCGCAGTGCGGACACTGCGACCGCGAACCGTGATGATGCGGGCCGTCGGGACTCTGCGGTTCCATCTTCGCCTGGGCATTCTGTGAGTGCGGTCACTGATCGCGATGTTAATGTGACCGATCGACTGATTGACGCCATACGTTCCATCAACACAACGGTGAGATCCAATCAAGCTTATTTTATTTCTAATTTTGATCCTACTGTCAACGATATAGATACCTAGTGTGAGGAGGAAGATCGCGTTAAGATTTCGAATAATTGGAGCTATAATGAGTGCTTATCTCGCATTGGTTATTGTCTAAAGGGAGACGCTAGGACGTGGTTAAATGAATAGGCAACTAGCGACCGGAGCTGGAGTAATTTTAAAAGGGAGTTTAGACCTTTGTGCCCTAGGAAACCCGTTATCGCAAATATTTTATGCGAAGTGATGTGCACAGACTTGGATAGGTATCCAACATACGCGGAATACGCTCGTCGGTCGCTACTCAGGTTGCGCATAGTCAAGGTGTTAAATGACTAACTAATTTCTGCAATTGTGATTCGAGGTATTACGGCCCCTCAATTTTGCTACAAATGCAAAGGTAATGCCGAATGAGTTGGTGGGATTTCTTTCGATCTACGTTAAATCGGAATTTACCTAATTCTAAAAGATCTAATATCTCGAATACCGATCGTTTCTTGAAACCTAGCTGTGATATAGGTTCACGTAAGCGAAGATTTAGTGACGGGATATACTCTACGTGTGCACAGCCTGGCCACAAGTCTTCCATTTGTCAAAAACGTACAAAACCTAATTCTAGCAATAACAAGGACGGTGAAAACAGTCACAAAAGTGATTCCGTCCCTAGTACTGGTCGTTACGATCCATGTAGCTTCTGTAAAAAACCTGGCCATAGGATCGAGACTTGTTTTGCGAAGAAGAAAGTAGAATCTAATAACGCTAGTGTACGAGCTTACTCGTACATTGCATAACATTATGCAGATCAGCATTTTTGTACGTCATTTTGTTCAGTGCAATTAAAGACATCATCAAGGACAGCCGCGTTTCTATTGACATTGACAGCACTCAAGTAATAGCCCTTACAACATGCTTTAGAAAAAGAGAGTGAAAATGTAGACACGGCCCGGGTACCGTCCACTATAAGAGATATTTTTTCTAACTATTTCATTAGCGAACAAGGACGGGTACCTTGGCAAAATGAACGTGCCGCATAAAACAAACTGGCATAGTATTTAATAGTAATAATAATAATAAACTTACGTGATTCTCAATTGGGTCTTTCTTTCCAGTTGTTGTTTCGCTTTTTATTAAAAGTAGCAAATCTTCATATGCAAACCATTTGTTAACAACGTCTTCACTGCCACTTCGTTTTTTTTGAATATTTTAATTTCTTCCTTTTGCGAGTGAATTGCGATCGAAGAGTATGTACCTTGCTTTCAACTTCCTTCGTAGACACATCTAATATTTTCGCTATTGAATCCCGCGCATCCTGTGTTTTTATTTTATATTCTTGGTGAGCAGTATCCCATAAACACTCGTAGTTTTGGTACAGTTCGATTAATTTGAGACGTCGTTCATTAGGCCACACTATGGACATTGTTGCGCGACACGTCTCCATATGACAACAACTGATGGTCAACTAACGAATTTGAATTAATTAAATTTAACAACAAGCCGCGCGTCATGCTGGGCGCGGGCTGGCAACGTCGCGCGCTGTTGTGCAACGTTACCGAACATGTTGAGCGTCACGTGTTGCGCGCCAAATGTTGTCTAGTGGAAACGCGGCATAATGACACATTTTAAAATTATTTTGTACATTCATACAAAAATGTAATGCAACATACTATTATAAAGAGTTTTTCGTTGTCTATGCACCGTGAACAAATATAATAATAAATACCTTCTCCTCTCTGCTGCGCTTGCTGGCCTCTCTCGCCTTCAGCAGCTCCCTAGTGGGCTGCACGGCGCGAGGGGCTGCGACCGGTGGAGGAGGCCTCTTGACCCGATTAGGAGATGAAGAGCCGCGGGGCGGGGGTCTGCCATAACCACATGACAATTCATTAGTACTAATATGAATGTAATGTTTGATAACATCTTTATATTTATTGTGTATAAAACACAATATTGGAATGTAATTTCTATATAAAACAGCTATGGGCCAGGCACAATCACATCATCAACGTTTTATAGTTCTGCTGTATATTTCTCAGTAGTGTTTCTCAAAATGAAAAGGGTTAAAGCCATAGACATTTAATCTTGAAAACACATCTATTGTTATAATAAGAGGTGCACACTGGGATTTGAAATCAGAATCTCCTGAGTCAAGTAATTAGCTCTGCTCCATCCTTGTGTACAATATAATTTCACATAGGACTGAAGTTAGATGACTGATATGACCAGCTGCTGCTGCTGCTGTGGGCTTATTGGCATCCTACTGGATGATCAGATACAAACAATGTTTAAATTACATACCCAGGTTTTTTGGGCGGCGGCGGTCCTTTCTTGATCTTTGCTGAACAAACTGAGCATGATTCATCCGAGCAGCTGCTAGCTGATGAGCCGGATCCAGAAGACTATGACAACAATAGAAAACATAAATTAGTAAATAAATATATTCACACCCGTGTACTTTAGTTTGACTGCGCCATTGGCCTAGTTGGGCTATATGTGATTCCAAACTTCACCCTTGGAACCTAAGTCAACCTCATCTGAACATGAAGAATTCTACTGCGCAGCAGAACATTGTGGCGCTCGGCTAACCGCCTTACAGTGCGACCTATCTAAGCAATAGTACATGCAGCACATGGAGCAGTGGAGTGCTCACCTTGCGCGGGTCAGGCGGGCTGGGCGGGCGAGCGGCGCGGGGCGGGGCACGCGCGCGGCGCCGCGGGCTGTCGCGTCGCCGGGGGCTGCGTCTGCCACACACATCATGTTAGTAATACAACACTTCGATCGACTCATTTTGGTTTTCAATCATAAAAAATTCTTTCCATCGGGTGTTGAAAAACTTTTCATGGTTGAAGTATGAAGTTAAGTACACGAGTTCAATCGTGCTACTACATTTTACTCCTGTTGGAACTTGGCCAGCGCGGTAGACTATGAAGTTAACACTTCTCATTATAAGATTGCCTTGCGAAAACTGAACGAGTAGTCCAACAGTAAGAAATAACAAAATGACATTGTCTTTTATAACCAATGTTCTAGAGGAAATTGCTTTTTTCTTATTCCAACATCAGACCAGATACTACTACAAAACACACTTCAAAACTGACATGTTTCTTCTACATTCATCACTCTATAGTCGCAAGCAGGTGCATAAATGCCACCAGTAGATGGGTGAATGCTATTCCAACTGGACTGTCCAGCATGGGAATTATGGGCGAAAACACCTCAGCGAAGATCTATGTCTAACAGGGGACTTAGGTTGATGCTAACGATGATGATTGTGATGATAACGATGTTGATGAAAATAATGATGATAACATGGGTGAGATAGTCACCTGGCGGGGCTCCTGCGCGGCGAGCGACGCGGGGAGCGGCGTGGCGAGCGAGAGCGCGTACGACGCGGCGAGCGGCGTGCGGCGCCCGCCGGCGTCCTGCAGACAATAACGGCACCGGTGCTATGTACTGTGATTACCATTATTTACAGTCTTATCTAAACAACCGCGCCGTATCCACGTCTCGGCTATCGAGTAGAGCGGTTGTTCCCAATAATAGCAGCGTTGTCTAAATTGACAACTTCTTGTGCATATTTCTATGCAAATGTTAACAAAACAATTGTTTGAATAAAAGAAGCATTTATACGAGTAGACATAAATCATTGGTAATTTGGAACATCCGCACCGCCCTCCATTACTAGTCCAAAAAAGATCAACAATGTCTATTACAAAACTTTTATCGTTCCATTTGGAAAATTTTGAGCGCACGATCAGACCACTCGTTACAATCATGACGGAAAATCATTTCAATAGTCAGATGATCGCTCCTTCTGCCCTTCACTGACATCGAGCACTGAGAACCTAGACTCGTCGAAGGTTGAAATCATCGAAGCAGAGCAATGAGCGCTAGCGAGTCAGTGCCATAAGCTATTGATTATTGCAAAAAATAACATTAGTCCGTCGGCCTTCGAGAGGACCTTGAAGCCATTACTCTGCAGACTGATGTGCAGCTGCATGTACTCTTGTAAAAACTCTCTTCAGCAATAGTTCACAATCCTCTCATAATGTTAGTGAGCTGTATCCTAGCCAGCAATGCACTACAAGCTACAGGTTAGCAGCATAAGGGCACTCTTCATACCCTAGTGCTGGATAGGGCACTCTTCATACTCTAGGGCTGGATAGGACTCCTTCAAAACCCACAATGCTTTACAGACTCTACCAATGTCAATGCATATCTGCTAAAAATGCATTTCAAACCCTACAATATATCACAGGCTCCTCTGATGTCTAAAGAAAACAGTCGTTCTGGTCGCCTCTTGTTTTGAAACCCCCGTTGTATGTTAAGATGTCCATTCCCAGAACATATCCACGGGTCAGGCATAGAACGGACAAATATACCTAGACCGTCTTCCCGCAACAGGAGAGCGGGATCTTCGAGGAGACACCGAACTGGATCCGTCTAGGTACATTTGCTTATAGCCCGTGTGCCGCCATCTGTTGGCAAGTTACAAAGCAATGCTTATCAATGCTATTTAGAAAATTGCAACACTGCATACAGTTCTTATTATTGTTGTACTATCATGACAAGTCTCTTACTGGGAAGGCAGAGAGCACCGAGCATCAAATATCTACAATGCAAACACCTTTATTATAAGATCTTTTAAAAACATAATCACTTGAACTTACAATTGTTAGATCTGGTTAATAAATTATATATCATTTCTCTCTCTGATGTCAACATTCATCAGCTATTCAAACCATACAATTAATATATATTTTGTTTCTACTATACTGAGTCACTGTTACAAACTTCCACTGTGAATCACCTTGTATACTGTTTAAGGGCAGACTATAGGATATTTCTAACTTTGGGGGTAGCATCTCTAGTTGGTTAATCATAACCAACATATGTTGTTTTTCAATTCATTACATCTCATATATACTGTAAATCTATGTCCTCCAACTCTATATTTCAAACAATTTTAAAAGTAAAGCAAATTGGGGCACATTCAAACACTGTTCTAGTGACAAAATTTCTGAAGCAAATTGTCCTCCATCAGTTATGGCTTGTGATCTTTTGTATATTCAGACATCTATGCTGGAATTAGGTGGTGAGGTAAGGTTGGATTCCCAGGTTTTGGACGACTGGTTTATCACAGACCAATTTCAAAGAAATATAATTCATTTTTCTGATCAAAACTTACCTGTTGGGGTCCTTTTCTTCCACCTCAAGCAGCTTTCTGTCCCAGCTGCCTGGAGACGCCTGGCGAGCTCTCTTCATCACATTGTCAATTTCCTTCCGACGACCTGCGGGATTCGATGGATCTGCAGATAGTGAACATGGTTACATACTATTACATCCAACTCATGTTTCCTGAGTTTTAATCCTTTTCATTCTTATATCTCACCACAAATATTTTCAAAAGCAGCTAAGGAACAGGTATACAATAATATGGCAGGAAAAAGCTGATAAAAGTGATAATTGGCTACAATATAATTCCATATTATTTAAATTGTCCAATATGTAGTACATTCAAAGTATATTTAACAGCCAATTCTAGATTATAAGTGTAGAGGTGTCATTTCTGCCTATGCTTTTCTATATTTTGTCTGGCAATTAGGTAAACAGAGTCTCTCTCAGGCAAGTTGATGATGACAATATCTACTTATGTAGGCGCCTACATAACATATGTGTCAACTTTATGAAAACTAATCATGAACTAAACTAATATATTGGAAAAATATTTGGGTGATAGCACTAAGATTACTTCCAAGTGGGTGATGGTGAATGTGAGTCGCCAGGAGTGTGAGAGACTTGCAACAATAAGAAATGTGAACAGCCAACTTAATGCTCTAGTATAATAAAATATTGATGATGACTTTCTCCATTCATACACACATGTAATTATGAGTTGTGCCTATTATTTAATATTGCTAGTTTACTTCTAGTCCAAAAAGAATGTCTCATAGTAGATAAGGGAATAGGAAGAAATTTATTATGTTAAGGAGTGGATCAAAACTCACCTGTTATCCTGGAGTGTTGTGGATTGCGGTCCATGTGCAATCTATTCTTGGAGGCCGTTTCGGCCGCCCGGGAGACGGAGCCGTTTCGACGGGACGACATTCTGCAATGAGAGATAGCATCTATTCATGTGATTTGCTACATGCATACATGCACATTGCATGTCTTAAACATGTGACATATCATTGTCTTGAGACTACATGTGACATAGATGTCAGGCAGGGGTACTGTTTTTTTCATTAAGTCTAGGCAAGAGACGGACAGGCAGACAGGCCATATAATATTATTGGTTTAATTTTCTATGAATATTTGCATCATCCATTAAGTAAGTAAAGAATTATTGCCGGCTTTGAATGACCTCCCTTAAATGAGCTCCCTTTGCACCTGTCTTGAAGAGCCCAGTCTTAATATTTCTTGCAAAGCTCAGGGAGCTGATTCTATATTTTTGTTCTAAACATGTCGATATATGTTAAAATACAAAGTGGCCCTTAGAATAGTCCCTGCCTATTATCATTACAAGAATCACATTAACAGCTTCAAATTTTGTATGAGAAGCTTCATTTTATGGTATAAATATATTATCTGAAATTAATACATAAAAAATGTAACATCACACCCATATGTCTACTTGAGCAGTTATACAGATGAGTGTAATAGCCTCCCATATTGCATTAATTAAGTTAGACCTCTTATCATATCATCATATATATAGAAATATTCTTTATTGTACACCATGACAATACAACAGAGACAGTCCAAATCTTCGGAGACACACAAAAGGTGGTCTCATCCCTAACAACTGATCTCTACCAGACAACTTTTAGGTAGGAATCAATGATAGCAGAATTCAGATAGGGATAATCAGATCATAAAGTAGCTAGTGAGTTTATTGCCATATACTGGACACAAATCCCAGTCAAGTCTACTAGGGGTAGTGTTTTTCTTCTTCTTATAGTGTCTCTCCAAGTAGCGAAGGTTGGCTGTCAATTCCATAGACTTTTGTGGTTTTGTGCAACATAGAATAGTTTGGCAGCTTCCACTATCCCTGTTCTCTCCCTTAAGTCTTGTAACCAGGATTTCTTTCTCCACCCAATATAACAATTTAGTAGACACATACAAAATGGAAAATGTACTGTTTTTTAAATTGGTGTAATTGGCCTCATCAATAACACTGATAAGGAGCACATATTAAATTCAATTACAACACTGCCTCATGAAATAAGTACAAAACATTCCAACAAACAAACTTTGATTATTAATCCTGACTGCTGGATGGAAGTGAGTGTGGCAATATCAATATTTTGTTATTAACAATTTAGAATCATTTGTCAGTATTAAGGATTAGCAAGCGGAAGTGGCAGTGGGCTGGTCACATTTGTCACAGAACCAATAGCCGCTGGAGCAGACCCATTCTGCAGTGGAGACTGCAACTTGGCAAACATATAGGATACCCTCCAGTTAGGTGGAGTGATGATATATGTAAAGTAGTTGGCAGTGGTTGGATGTGAAGAGCCAAAGATCGAGATCAGTATCATGCCATTGGAGACGCCTATGTCCACCAGTGAACGAGACTAGGCTGATGATGATAATGATGAAGTCAGGAATGATTTATTCATCAAGAATAATTCATCCTGAGCACAGGCATGACTTTGTATATGTACATTTTTCTAACTCCCATACAGGTAAGTGTTTGCAAGTGTGAATACTGATCAAGAGGTTTTGGATTGATCATTAGACCTGATACTATTAGGCCTTTTCTGATTAAAAAATCCTATCCGTGACTCAGTCTGGATCTGAGCCTGATGCAATAGTGCCCAGAGCAATAGGCTCACCACCTATTCATATTGTGAGACTTACATTGTAACTGGTGAAACAGCATAGTACTACACTCTTCTGCCTACCACTTCAAGGATTACAGGCATGAAGTTTTATTTTCTTTGTGTGACATTAATAAATTATATTTATTGTACAGTAATACCATCACTTTCACTTGTGATACCATCCTTACAACATTATATGCTTGTTCTTCAAGTAAACAAGGTTCAGACAGTGAAAATATGTTACCTTTCCTTACAGTGTAATATACACAATATATAAATATTACAATTATTCCCAGTGACACATTTAAAATAGTAAAAAACTTACAGGTCTAATTAGATAACAACTTGGTACTTGACCAATATTCTTCACTGCTATTATTGCAATGCTTCTGTAGCTTTTAATATGCATAAGGTGTTGAATATGTAATTTGATAATTTTTGTTAGAGAATAGAGTTTTAATTTTCATCTTCTTTCCACCATTAGGGTGTGTTTCCACCAGGGTTGAGCGAAGATGCGTAGCGAGGAATGTGTTTGTTAAGAACCAATATCATCAGCATCGCTTCCCCTTCTCTGTACTGGGCGGGGCTCTTAACAAACACATTCCTCGCTACACATCCTAGCTCATCTCTGGTGGAAACGCACCCTTAAACCCTTTTTCGTACCAGAATCAGTATAATAAATATGATATTAACACAAAACATTAATTTAAAGGTTTATTGCTGAATACTAAACGACTATGTGAGTAGGTATTAATGTTCAAAATACATAAAAGAGTTCAAACACTGCAGGCCTATAAAGCACATACAGTGGAAATTCAATTACTCAGCCCTCAGCTATACAAATTCACAATTATCCGGACCAGGGGTGTTATGGATATTCGCATCAGCATCAGCAAATGTAGAGTATTCACATTAATTTCAATGTCCGCATCAACTCATGCGGTGATTTTGCAGATGCGGATATGAAGAAAGTAGGCGGGGCGAGAATAGCAATTGTACGCTAATTGACCAACAGGAAAGTGCATACTTGTAATTGTAGTGATTGTAACTAGTTCCCACAGGTTTTGTCAATTTTGCTTTAGTTATCAATGGGACTCCATTGTCAATCAATTATAGTTTTTGTTTACTGTGTTGACCTTAACTGTTTATGTGGTTAATAAAATATATTTCAATGTAAATATTGAATGAAAACGTGAATAAAAATGTCACCACCAACAAAAGCAGTATGGCACCTGGACTTATTTTATACTGGACAAAAATGATCCTGAGAAGTCAGAGTATAAAATATGTATTAAACAGTACTCGCGAAAGGGAAATATGACCACCTCTTTGAAAAAAATCCTTAAATCAATGCACCCAGAGGAGTTTGGTTTATTTGAGAGAGCGAATAATAACAACCGATGGAACAAAATAATAGATGATGCAGGTATGTTATGTGTAGTTGTATTATCGAATAAAAAAAATTGTTTTATTAAACTTAGTTACAAGTTGAATACAATAAAATATATTAATAATACCTACTTTTGTCACTGACTGATACATATTTTTTTGTTTTGTGTCTTTCAAATTATTTTATTCAAATAAATTAAATACTTTTTAAGAAAATGAACAATCAAAATTTGCCGTTCAACTTTGTAACTTGGATTTCGCTGTCTTATTAGAGTTAGCACACAAATATTAGAGGAAAAATTTTAGAGGACGTTATTTTTTTACTGATTTTGTGTGTAATGAACTGTACTGAACTGAACTTGAAACTCTCTCCAATGTTGCATGCAGATGTTTATCACCTTCACCAGCCAGCATTCCCAGCCAACAACTATTTAATGGAGCTGGGTTAATATATGATCAACTAAGAAACAGGTTGGAGGCTAAGAAGGTTGCAATATTACTGTTTATTTAATATAATTTACCCATTTTTAAATTTAATTATTAAACAAAGTTTTTCTTAATAAAGCCATACAACTCAAAATGGTAATAAGTGAGTGTAATAATGGATTTCGTTTTGTTTTCAAATTATAATTAAATAAAACATAATTA
>DWDT01004180.1:0-11488 GCA_018245595.1 Microceris scylla | reverse complement strand
CGCACACACACACACACACGTACACATACACACACGTACACACACACGTACACACACACACGTACACACACACACGTACACACACACACGTACACATAAACACACACGTACACATACACACACGTACATACGCACGCGCGCGCGCGCACGTACACACACAAACACGCACACACACGCACACACACGCACATAAATGTTTTTCTTGGGTGAGAAGGAATCAAATCCATGACTGGCTAAGTTCACTAAACACTAAATAAAGTGTCAACGAAATAGCGGTGGCCCTAAAGATAACCAAACTGTTGCGTCAGATTGCTTACTGTTCAAATGACAGCCGAGAAGCGATAGCAACGGATGAACAGCTGATCACATGCAATTGCAGTTCGCTGTCGTGATGCGTGATGCTGTCTTAACAATTTAATTGAATGTCGCAAATCATATTGTGTTCGGTACTTAAATTATAGAATAATCGTAGAAGAAAAATTGAAATGATTAATAGGCAAATATCCAACTGCTCCACTAGTTATATTATTCATCCAAAATGAAAGAAAAAAAAACCGAGACGTCCGCTCATTTTACGAATTCACGTAGACATTGTCAATTCGCAACGATTCCAATTTCCGCGTCACGACTCCCGAACACTCGCGACAGCCGTTTGGAGGACATGACAGCCGAATGGAGGTTAACAGCCTTCACGACAGGGGATCAGCGTTCAGCGGTTATAAGCGGATAAACTGATAATGGACAGTAGATTAAAGCCGATTTCGCGTCTATAAATATGAGGAAACCCTTATTATACCTGCATACGTTACAATTTCGCAATAAGTAGCCGGAGATCACCAAAGGATAGTTATAACAAGGGACATATGAAAGGACGATATTATATATTAAGCAGTCTATTTTATACATATAAAACATATAAAATACGTAAATAAAACATATTATAAAACATAAATACTAAACATTTAAACGTATAAAAATTATAAATTAATTTAAATTTGTTCGCCTTAAAAATTATGTAAGAAAGTTCTGCATCACTGTTCGTTCTAAATATTACAAGTTAAATTACATAGGGGTCTTCGAAGCAATACGAAGACTTATATACAGTACGGCGCGATTAATGTCAATATAAACAGTCTTAAATGGGATTTAATTTGTTTAAAGAGGCTGAACGGTTGATGCAACGCGTTAGTCATGTCAATTATGATATATGCGGCTTTGATGTCTCTTATTGGGTCCAGAGGGGTTAGGCCCTGCTCGTTTGTCACTAATCGTTATGCAAGCCAAACATGGCATAGCTGAACATCAGCATAGATTGTACGTTAAATGAGTAGGTAATATTTGTTTATTACAATTCGGATATATCATAATTAGGATATCAATATAATTATTTGAAATCGTTTATAACATTTAGATTTCTACACCACTATGGACAAACCAAAAACTTTTTTACATATTTACACAGAACATAATATAAAGGCGAAACTCATCAAAGAACTATGGTTATAACTGAAAAACTGAAGTGATATACGAAGCATATATGGTCAAAGTAAAGTCTGGCTTCCTTGCATTTAAAACACCGAAATTCGATTTAAGCTTTGACAAATCCATTCTGAAGTAGAGAGACAACTCAGAACGCTTTATTACTTAATGTAATAGAAACAAAAACGACTATTGAGTTGCTGGTACTGAGAACTGAAACTATCTCAGTGGTTTCTGGTGAACGTGAACCAGCAACCACACCCTTCGGAACGATATACTAACTGTTTTAACAACAATTGCTCCACGGTAAAAGTAGTTACCGTAGTGGCACCTGCGCAGATAAATCACATATATATTTTTCCACCTAACATATATAATAAAATGTATAAAACATCATTCTATAATTTATACACCATGTCATAAATGTTCGATCACGAAATTCTCTATTTACTTTTATGCGACTAAACTTTCAATATGTTTAATAGTCAGACGAAAAACCAACACCGTGTCTATCGGTAATCTATAATACCATTGTGTACTGAATCCGTTTCTTACTGCGTGACAATTGTGCAATACATTACTTTTACATTAACTAAGTATTCCTAATTTAAGAAGCGTAATGCAAGTAATACGGATCGTCACCAATTTTTTATATTAGTATCAATATAGCAGTGACAAAATATTAGCAGTTCCGTGTCCGTTTATAGTACATATATACCAAACTGTTTTTTTTTAATATGCGTAACAAGCTCATAAATTAATTATTTTAGTGGCTCGTCAGTAGCGGTGTTTGTCTATGGTCTTATGAATTATTTTACAGATTGAAACTGGAAACCAGTAGAGGGTTTAGCAAGCGGTGTCAAGTTTCGAGATATTGCCGAGAAAATGTTACTATTTATTTTTCTCTCTTGGAGTCATCCATACGTGCAAGAGTTGCCGACGTGCGTGCGGCCTGCCCAAACCAGTTTCTCCAGAAGTGCAGACGAGACAAGTGAATCACGATGGCAGAATACTTCTATAACAAAACTCGGTTTGCGCTAAATTTTCGCGTTATTCGCTACGTACCTACTAACGTTTGCGGTTTAAATAAATGGAATGTGTGTAACGTACACAGACCTAGTCTTCAGCACTTGCTGCTACTGGTCGGGCTGTAAACAAATGCGGGCCGGCACAACGATTTGTGTTAATAAGATCGGATCGTTTCATTGCACGCTTAAAATATCCTTCTCTGCCTGTCTCATTTATTCACTAAATCAATGTTATTTTATTATATCTAAATTATCATATTATGTTATATGTATTTATAGCGATAAACTGAGGATTCGGAAACCGAAAGCGTTATCAAGCAGATAACTGATTTATTCGGGAAGTTTTTCCGATTAATTTTTTAATAAGATTGGTGGGGAATGGTCTTTTCGCTCTTTCATTTTTATATAATGACATATCAAATCTTTTGTAAATTTTGTTTTATTTTTAAGAGTGCTAAGAATAGTTACGAATTAGACTTAAGAATAGTTGACTATTATTATACTACATATACTTAACATATCTTTCACAATATTACTATATCTGTACGAAAAAAAAAATTCTAGATGCCATAGTCACGCACTTAATTTTTATTAACAACACTCGAGTGGTTTTCTCGAAGCCATAATGTTTTATATCAAGTCATAATAGTTTATCAAAGACGCGTTGGATTTATATTGGACAAGTCGTTTACATGTGATTGTATCATTTACAGCGTATAAAAAAACATATTAACATATTATAAGACAACGACAGTGCAAAGTTGAACAGTTATAGTTCTGCTCAGTTTTTAAAACATCGTTTGCATGTCTGGGGTTTTACCTAAATATGAATGGAGAGTACCTAGAGAAAATATTGACACATAATATTATGATTATAACATTCCTGTCATTTTCTCTAATAAGTAAGCATATCGCGTGTTCATTACCACGCATTAACATGACGTTTCACGTTGGGCAGTGAACGATTCAATTAGAAAAATATCGTGTTTTATGTTGAAAAAATTTTCCTTCCGGTTAAAGAAGGTACTCTATGGAAACGTATGGAGGCGTATGAAATGAATTCAAATACTGCTGTAAAATAGATTAAAGTCAGGACCCTCATTGCTGAAGGGTTTTTATTTATTCAATATGTAAATTCTTAAGTCCTGTGAAGGATCATTAGTAGCATGGTGGATTAAAAATCACGTGAAATTCATGTAAGAAAATCACTAAGATTTCCGCGCAATCAAAGTCCCGGATGGAATCTATTACGAGTGTTATTACAATAATGTATACATTTGATAATAGATATTGACCATAACAATTTCCTCGCCCGGTCTCAGTCAGTACGCTTCACTTTAATTGTGCGATAAGAGGATTTTGATTGGAAAAGGAAGCTATAATTAGTAGATCCTTTACTTGTCCATCTGTCTGTCTCAAGTTTTAACGTTTGCGTCGAGTTGGTCAGCGGATGTGTGTTTTTTTGGTACATCAGCACATTGTCCTCATCCTTTACAATAGCCTTGCGATTATCCATCTACTGCTTCGAAAGCGATACGCATTGGCCGAATTCTAGCATTTATTGTTCCGAGGATTTAAAGGAAACTAAAACACACAAGGACGTTTTACGTTTTCTATCTAATATTACTTAAGTAGATATAGGGATGGATTAAAAAAACATCCGGCGGGAATTACGGAATCAATGTGGGTATTTAGTAGGCAGTATTTTTTCATTTACGATACCGCAATCAAATAAGTACCTCTCAAATAATGACAATTGTGTAAACAGCCAGCTAAATAAATTTTCGTACTAATCAGAATAATAAATAGCTTGAATTTTCAAATTCATTCTATATTACGCCCTGACACCCTTGTGAATAATAGCCCTCCATCGAAAACAATAGGAACTAAAAGTATAAAACAAATATTTCACCTGTATATCATAGTATCTATGTATTACTTCACCTGGAACCTATCGTTATTGCATCATTAATTTTTATAACTAGTTTATGTAACAAACAAAAAAATTAAAAACAAATGATATTTAATCTGTTTTCAACAACTGATAATGGCTCTTTATTCGACATCTCAAAAAGCAGGAAAGTATTAGGTAAATCTTATAATTTAACCCGTTAATATATTATAGATTAATAAATTCATTTATTAAGTTTACGGAACAGGGTAGCAAATTCTGTCAAAAAAATTACAACACTACTTTTTTAATTGGCATGGCTAAATGACAAGTAATAAAAATAACAATATATATATGTAAGTAGTTCTGCTACTACAATTTAGGGTCGTCCAACAGCCAAAGAACATTTACTTACAAGTACTCTTTTATGGTTTTTTGGTGACATATTAGTAATATGTTTGTGGTTTGATGACATTATGGCGTAACTGATTTGAAAAAAATTTACTGAAAAGAGCAGTGTGAAAAAATGTACAGAAAACATAAGTGTGAAACTATTCATTTCCTATTTCTTATATTTTTGGTTAGTATAGTCTAATTGACGTACTACTTTTATTTTACGATTTTTGTTTATAATGACTGCCTCGTTGGTCTAGTGATTATAAGCGCGATTGCTGAGCAAGACGTCTTGAGTTCGATCCTTGGATCGAGAAAAGTATTATTTGTTTTTTTTTTTTTAACTGAAATTCCCAGTTGTGGAGTTTGGATTAGAGCCCGGTGTATGGCAAAAATCTCATGCAATATTCCAGTGAACGTATAATATAAGCAACTATTGAAACGTGGTAGTAATACTCAGCTCAGCCTATCTCTTCGGGAAAATACAGGCTTAATTATATTATGTTACATTTTTTTATAAAGAGTAATTAGTATTAGCAAAGAGCGTTGTTTTTGACATTAAAATTAGATACACTTTAGTGTTTTCGCGCGTTTTTGAAATATCGTTCCATCGTATTTAGCTTCTCTAGACAACTTACGAATACCACATCGATTTTACACACTTTTCGTACTTATTTGTTAGTAACATTAGAAACGGCTTCGTCATATTAAACTATATTTTAAATAATTTTATATGCTAACAAGTTAATAAAGAACGAGTACAAAAGCATAATAATATAAAATATTAAAGAATATGAACTATATTAAAGAAAATATATTTAAAACTTGCCTTTTAAATAATTTATATGAGTATTTAAATAAGTACCCCTGAATAAATATATTATATTTATTACGTCCGCTGAATCCTCGAACACAAAGCTCTACCTATATTAAAAGCTTATGAGCATATAAAATCAGTTAAACTCAATAAATAATATAATAAATAAACACGTTATCTTATTGCATTATAATAAAAAACAGAATGTACATTCTACAGTATGTGCAATATATCAATTTATAAAAATCGATTTATCAAAGTAATTCATATTATATTAAGTTAAATGTATGTTGTTGCATATCTAAAAGCAATTAAACAAAATAAAAAAAAGATTACCTTAACATCACTTCCAGCGCAAGAAACATAATAATTATAATTCAGACAAAAACCGTAAAACACTAAAACATTAATATACATAATGCCTGTTTATTATTTTACTTCGAAAAAAATTTGCCGATTATTTTTTTTGTGTATTTAGAACACTTATTCACTTATCAAAAAGAAATATTCATTTAATAAACTGAATATAATATTTTTTTTCGATATCATACTGTCTCGGAAATAAATTAATAGAGCTTTACGTGTTTTCGTAATATTATAAATCTGCCTTATACGTTCGCCGGTAAGAAGAGTTGAGAGCGGAATAAAATAGAATATAGATATGGGATAGTTGCTCTCAGTGCCACCGGATCGGCCTCGCCTCGAGTTCACACTCACGAGCAAAAAGCGCACACGCACCCCGCCCACCGCTTAGTTTGCCTATTCGAATCGATAATTCCACTCTATGTAACTTTTGTCTTTGATTCTACTTCATGACAGATTGTCGATTGTCAAAAGTCAGATAGCCATCAGTCAGAATTACAGTGCTTAGTGTTACAAGTTTCTAAACATGAAAATCAACTCGAGTAACAAAATTCGTTTGTAACGAAAGTCCGAAAGAACTCATCATATTCATAAATGTACATACCTACAGTTATTTATGATATATCACATTTATTTAATGAATTGTTAATAAGTATACACATTTACTTAGAATAGTATTCGAATTTTAAAAATATTGGTTGGTTAGAAATTAAAATTCAGCTATTTCAAATAATCAGTTGAAGGACAAAAATATATGAGTAAGACGCTACATTACTCAGGTTATTATGCACCCAAACAATCATTTCTACATTTTTATGCTAGAAATATATCACATTGTACATAATTTTGTTAATTTATTACATGTTCATGATTTTATTGCAATGCTTAGCTGCAGCACATAATTATCTCTTTAATAAAATTATTTATCTTGCCAAATATTCGGTGTTAAGAGAAAAAATGTAATAGGCAGTTTTAGCGGCGATCCAACTCGTTTTCATAAATTTGAGAATATTAACATAAGCTTAAATGACCTTAATATTAGAATTTTGAATGTAAATATTGTTTAAATTTGCCATTTTTGTCGTATTTAAGCAGCGTTATTTTTACTGACAACACTAATCGTTGTCGATGGTAGCATTAGCGCTTTCTGTAATAGCGATACAGTTAGCGCGTTTTCTTTTTTGTTTTCAAATCTGTTTCTGCGCATACGCAATTTTTCTTTTGTTATTGTGAAACTTATATTTGCGACCTTGATTTTTATTTACGAAATCTTGCACTCAAATTGAGAATTGTCCAAGAAGTACAATGCTATAAGGTTAACACTTTTTATTATCATCACATCAACGATAAACGTTCACTGTTAAGCAAGACCAGGTAAAAATACATAAATACGTAAACTCGTATATATTTATGAATTTCCCCACTTCATTTCATTCATCCCACTTGTATGAAAGTTTTACATCGGGACTAAATATGATATTTTTGTATCCAAATAGTTCTCCGCGATTTAGGCATACCACATAGTTAGCGAAATGAACTTTAATAAACGCTAAAGTTAAATCCGACGATTGTCTATGAAAGTAGATAATGGATATTTTCAAATAAAAAATATTTATCAAACAGAAAATATTTCAGCACACACATTACGTGTGTGCATCGTAAATGTTATGTAAAATTCATGAATAAAACAGGTACCAGTGATTAGCCAGATTTATAACACATAGCTAGGTATATTCTGTTCCTGCAATTAACGAAGTCATTACGCATAGTCCACTAAATTAACTCTTCCACAGTTTAGATAGAATCCAAGTCAGTAGCCAATGTCTTGAATGTACTTAAGTCATTCTTTAGATTTGTTACTAGCTCTTGTATTAAACAGTTGTTATCTAATGAGCTGTTGTTTCTTTGTTGGATCAGAATAGATTTCTTATATCTCTTTCAAACCTACACTATTCCTAAATTAATCTCTAAGGATTATTTTATGTAATGTCACACCTGTAATCTCTGGAGGGGGAAAATCCAATAGTACCCGACCTAGGATTTGAACCCAAGACTTCCCGAACAGCAATCACACTTGCAATCACTTGACCAACAAGGCATTTAAAGTATTATTTTACAATTGTTTAATTCAAAGACATTGTTTTATATTTATAAGTCTAAATGTATATAGTAATAAGTTGGACCTACTTATGCAAAACAGATTCAACCCACACAATGACAGTTTTGAGAAAAAGCCTTGCTGATTTTCAACAATATTATATTTGTATACATAGAACAAATTATTTTGTGCTATATCATATTTAGATTTTATTCAAAATAACCTAAAATCTTACACTACAACATTTTGACAAAAATGGCTTTTTCTCAAAACTGTCATTGTGTGGGTTGATTCTGTTTTGCATAAGTAGGTCCAATTAGGATCCAGAAAATGATGTATCTAATTAAACATACCTAAATTTAGCTTAAACAAATTTTGTACATGAGGTTATATTAAACAATTCACATACTTGACAGTATCTCTTAAGACATAAATGTTTAAATGGTTTTCTGGGTGAGCCCAATAGACTCCAATAAGATTATTTCTATCACCCCTAAAATTATACCCCTTTCTGATTCCTATTTCTCTTCTGTCAAGCTCTTTTAGATTTCCACACACACATAAGTTGTGAAGAATAATAAGTGAAAGAGTAATTTTATTTATAGGTAACATAATATGTTTTGAAAACGAAATTTTTGTTTCAGATGATCCATGAAAAGGTGGCCTATAGGGGAAGATATGATTCAATGCCACATGTGCATGATGGATGTTCTGATAGATCATACAGAGAGCAATCTTACCTTTTCAAAAAGTATAATAATTACCAGTAAACATGGTAACATGACATTTGAGTTATCAACATATTGTTATTTAATATAACAAGGAATTTAGGGTTCTTGAACATGAAGGACATGAACATAACATTGAACACAAATTAACCTTTGTAGGTAAGTAATATAAATATTCTTGCTTATAATAAAATGACACAACACCAAAGTTTTTGGAAATTTAAGTGAATATGATGTATAAATGGGTAAGTAGTGGGTAGTGAAGGCTGTGTTTTGCCAGAGTTTAGGTTATGAAAAAATTACAGTCATTTATTGAGTAATCAATAAGAGCAAGAGTGTCTTCTTCACTGTCTTCTTAGTTGAGTGGTTGCAAGAGCAACTGCTGATTGGGAGGGCTTGGGTTCAAATCTCAGATTGGGAACTATTGGATTTATCTTACCGTGATTTTCAAGTAGCAACCTCTAGTAGTTATCAGTTGTGAATACTACCACTTATGATATACTTATTACACAAGATGTTAAATCTAGTTCCCATAAAAAGAAACATATTCATGGATCGTTTTAAGAAAAATGGTAGTTCTATCTAACATTGATTATATTATTGATAACATTGTAGAGGCTTTAGAGGCATAGAATAAGTAACTGGTAAAAAACAATTTCATAATAATATTGAAATTGAAAAACTCATAAAGTGTACTGGAATGATTCAATTTTGTTTTATTCAGTTTTATTGCGTCAGTTACTCGACCGACAAAGCTGTAGTAGTTGTCCAAAATGCATAAAAGAATTTGTTTCGACGTCAAGTATTTTTGTTTGTCGATATTTTTCGTTTGGACTATATTGATTTTTAACGTTAAGCACTGCTCCCACGATAAGCGTCACAGATCTGCCATCTACGGCCCTTTAAGGAAACGTACCACAGGAAATCCGAGCACAAGAAGAATTTGCACGAACGTGGAAAACACGTTGAAAGGTTTATATAATTAGGAGATATATTGGTGTTAATTCATGACATAAAAAACATAACAACATAAAAAGACATAGGCCTCTCCAATAGCACGCCACTGACTTTGATCTTGAGCTCGTCGCATCCAACTGCTGAGAGCCATTTTGCGTATATCGTCACTCCATCTAGCTGAAGGTCGTCCTATGCTACGTTTACTCAGACGCGGTCTCCACTCCAGCACACGTCTACTCCAACAGTTATCGGTTCTGCGACATTTGTGACCAGCCAACCGCCACTTCAGGTTGTAAATCCTTCGGGCTGTGTCGATAACTTTGGTTCTCTGTCGGATCGCCTCATTTTGGATTCGATCCTTCAGAGAGACCGACCTTACCGACCTTCATGTTGGTAAATATAACTGGGAGTTATTATAATGTTGGTGTTAATTCATTTTGAATTTTTTTGACTGACTAATATACAATATAAGGTATATTAAACTATAATATAAGGTATATTAGACTATAATATAAGGTATATTAGACTATAATATAAGGTATATTAGACTATAATATAAGGTATATTAGACTGACTAATATACAATTACAGCGAGGCACAAGAGTTGCTTTCTGCGGCCGGACACTGGGCCGTGCCGAGCGGACATCATTCAGTGGTATTTTGACGTAAAACAGCAACGGTGCTACCGTTTCTTCTGGGGCGGCTGTCAGGGCAACGGCAACAAATTCGAGACGAAGGCTGAATGCAAAAACTATTGTTACTTAAACGACACATCTGTAAAGAGTGAGTATCACCCTCGATTCGTATATGTCTTTTGAATATTACTATACATTACTTGTGTCGATGATTAAATATGTGTTGGGAGTGTAGTCGCACACTGTGGTTAATGAGATAAAGCATTCAAGCAAAAGTCTAGCATAAAATAAATATAATAATATTTCTTTTTCAGCGGAATTGCCATATTTTTGTTCCTTGGCATTTGAATATGGTAACTGTTTCGGACACTTCTATCGCTGGGGCTGGGATAAATTGGCAAAGTAAGTAACATTTGACGTGTGATTAAGAGAGGCCTGCATTCGCTTAGGACCTAAACTTAGGTGTTTCTGGTCTAGTACGCTTACCGAGCGTCATCTGAGTTGATGTGTTTTATCCAAGACTCCTATTAAATCATATTTTTATAACATCGAGAGTTGTAAACTAATAATTTAGCCTCCTAGGAGTGCGTGAAACAATTGAATGCTATTATTATAAATGAAATATTACATAATAAAAACATTAAGAGATAGCTTATAATATTGTGTGATTGTTTTATCCATTACAGGACCTGTAAGCGCTACATGTACTCCGGGTGCGGCGGCAATCAGAACAACTTCGAAACGAACGACGAGTGCATTAAAACTTGCGTTTCATCCCCCAACAATACACTGCAGCAGGCAATACGGAAGTTCACCACGTGCATGCCTCTCAACATACCTGACTTGCAGTAGGGATACGGGAAGAAGGATAAAGACTTGCAATTGGCATGCAGTTATTCAAACCCCCAAGATTACCATTGTCCGGACCTGTTTAATAACGTCCAAGGGCGGCGGTGGTTAGGATAAAATGAAATATGAACTTTAGCTTTTGCTCCTGTTCTCGTCAGATTATAATATAATAATAATAATAATCGACCCATTATAATTCCACTGTTGGAATATAAGTCCTCCCCTCATATTGAGAGGGTTAAGGCCATAG
>DWDT01004179.1:0-11489 GCA_018245595.1 Microceris scylla | reverse complement strand
GGGCAGATAATGACGATGAAATAATATCTATAGAGCGACTTTCCTAAATATGAATACGTAATTTAATAATGACAATAACTCCGTGTGTTTAATCTAAATTAATTTAATTATTCCGTACAGAATATCTGCTTGTCTCTGCTTCTAATTAACTGCTGTGTCTTAAAAGATACATGCAAAGTTAATTAGTTGTGAATGTAACTATACTTATGTTATATTTATGCTTACAATGCGGTATTAGTATCGCGTTTCAGTCCACAGACGTCTACTGCCAGACAGGTCTTTTCTAAACCTTGCCACGACTCAGTCCTCTCTTTTTCTCTTAATGAATGTAATTAAAAAAATTTAAACAATTTTGAATTCAACAAATACTAATGAAAAATCTGTTTTCTTTTGTTATTATTTTTTTTTTTATAAGGTTCACCCACGTAGTACTCGTATAAACGGTGAAAATGTATTAATAGCGATTAGGTACATTACAACGGCCGAGTATCCACAATTATAATGAACATAGCATTTACGATACTGACGCTCTATCCATTATATAAAAATAATTTAAGCTGGATGAATTATACGTAACATCACGCCTGTAATCTCCGAAAAGGTAGGCAGAGGTGTGTAGTACCCTCCAACGTTCCACCACTTACGTTTACGTCCCATAGAAGCCTATATGCCATAGTGAGCCTATTGCCATAATAAATTATAAATAATCATTATACATAGTATAAAATCATGTATTTACCATTATAATACATTAACTTAAATTTATTTTACATAAAATTTCACCGAAAATGAGATTATTTACATAAAATCGGATAATGTTATAAGATAGCCTCTGAATCGGGCTGCAAATATTGTGAATGGTAAATTGAATCCGTAGATCGTTAAACCTTCCATTGAATACAGCCACTTAACTGTTCCAGTCGACGACAATAGCCCGTAATAGGCTATAGGACAGCCGATGGCCTATCGAGATACCATTTATCCAAAATGACATCGTCTTTCTATTAAAGGTTGCTTAACACAGGTTAAAATATTCGACTCTTATACAATCTAAATACTTTTTAACGAGAACAATATTTAGAGCTATATGTTTTATATTCCCTTAGCATACTTAGGTACACACTGTTGTAAATAAAATATCATTAAAATACTTTTGGGCCATAAACGACAGAATGAGCAGGAATAATACATTTGTAATACTAAGCGAAAGTAATTATTTTTATACCGTTTAATCATCATCAGCCTATCTCAGTCCACTGCTGGACATAGGCCTTCCCAAAAGGGGATTTACGCCCGTAATCTCCACGTTTAATAATAATAAATACCGTTTAATAAATAATTTAATTTCTTATCTGTATGAGACTGTTTCATTTTTTCATTCCCACTCACGATTGGCACAAATGGCTGACTGCTGGTAGAACATTGTGAGCTTAAATCAACAATATAAGTTATAAACAAAACTTAGATATTAAAACAATAATGTCAGTAGTCACGTCGAACGTAATTATGTCGTAAAAGATTTAATTTTCAACGTTTCACGTGCTAATGAGTGCTTCTTATTATTACCCTTTCCATAGCTCAAACGTGCTACTACTTTTAATACTTTTTAATGTCTGTGAAAGTTCTAGTGCAGCTGTAAAAAGATTCTCAAGATGAGCAAAGTATGTTATTCGCATTATATGAAAAAAATAACACATATATTATAAGTTAGAAAGGCTTGTCTGTATGTATATGTGTACACGTTTTAATAAGTGAATTATTTATACTCATGCAAAGACTATGTATAACAAATAGTAATACAATGTGGGTAGATCTGTTCATTTCTCAAACATTATTCATTCTATTCTTTTATGTTCACACGACGGAGAAACAGTTGTAAAAATGGCGACAATGTTAAATTTTATAGGCGCTAAGCACTCGCAGTCTCTCGTGCATATTGTTCATGACAATCGTAATACAGATTATCCTATTTATTTTGGAAATGTAACACAGAGCTATTTATTTTTTTCCTCATTCATTCACTCATTTATTTAATTATTCGTTTGTGCGTCCGTTCGTTTATTTATTTGTTGTCTGTAATTATAAAATAAAATCTTAATTGGACAGCTGTTCCTGACGTTTGTCATGGATAAAAGCGTTTGCGTATTGGCCCAATTGATTTCCCATGAGAGTATAATGAACTTTATCGGAAATATGGACATAGCGTACTTGTATGAGAAATTGGAAAACTTATTATCGGACGACATAAGCTGCAATTGTACACGTCAGATAATATTTTGACATTGATTTTGATATGTATTGTGTTACATTGGTACAATATCACCAATTTGTAGCACAAGGATAACAATAATTGAATTATTTCATATACATATTTGTATTTTAAAAAGCTGCATGTTTTTATAGCTGAATATTTTTTTTTAATAATCGCATAATTTCGTATATTATGCGCATTTAATATAAAAATATGGAGCTTATGTAAAAGTCACCTGGTTAAGATTTCAGTTTTCTGCTACAGGGATCTGGGAATAAAATTCAGGATTGAACTTGTGATGGTATGAAATGTGTTTCCATTTTTAAGATCACTATACTAGCTATAACGGTAAAGAAAATATCACAACGGAACCCGCTCTTCAGAGTTTTCTATGTTATTTTCTAAGGAATAGTCCGTTACTCCCTAATTTTTTCAAGCCGAGAAGGAATCTATGACCAATATTGAAACGGTAAAAGGTTTGATATTTATAAAATTACCATAACTTTTAATTAAATTCAATATTTTCTGAAGTATCTTTATTCCCTTAAAAAAAAAAAAATTATGATAAAAAACTTTATCTATAAAAACTTCGTAGAGATACTGCCTACTACGTATGTTCTCTCGTTTCCTTTCATAGCATTAACAAGATAGAAAGGGACAAAGCATTTAACCGGCTAAAATTTAACAATGGTAATTAAGGCGTAATTCGAACGTTAATTCAAATAACATCCAATATTATATTTTCTCTGCGGCTATAACCGACCGCTAAGAGAACCGCTGAAATTTTGGTAAGCTATAAAAACTCTCGTTTTCAGACCATTAGCCCCAAACTTTTTCACTTTTTAATGAACCCTCCTATCAAAAGATCGTAACGTCATTACATAAAATCCATTACCGTTTTGCGCTTTCAGTACTCTGATATACAGGTGATGTTGGTTATGGGTCTAAGGGTCATTGATGTTGCTTGTTTATTATTAATGTTATAATATACTTATGACAAGGAGTTTTATGATATATGTGGTTTATTTAATTATTTCTCGTCTGCATGCCAATTTTATGAACAAGTTAATTATTGAGGGGATAAAATAAGTGACGAATTATTTACAATTGTCCCTTATAGATTTTATTAAATTTAATAACAACCACATTACTTTTTTCATTGGATAGTTGGTATCTAAGTGCCAATTAATTAACTCGTTCTAGAAACCATTAATCCAAGCGGCACTGAGAAGCGAATATTTCAACTGAAAATTGTAATTAAATTAATGATTTAGCATGAACATTTTTTTCCCATTAAATTGTGTATGCTGCTTTTTCTTACCATAAAGTATTTTTTACCTATTTTGTAACTAACAACTTAACTTCAGATTGAATCTTCGATACGCCTACTCGTGTCTGAGTTTTTCCTGGAAAATAAATCAAAACGATAAAATACACTTTGCCGAAACTTGGCTATCTATTTTATTTATGAGCATTTTATGGGGAAAATAAAACAAATGGGGTAGAGCGGTGACCAATTGAGAGTGGCTTGAGCGAAAAGCAAATATATCTGTCACTTTATACGAATAATTTTAAATTTACTCCCAATGCAAAAATGTTTTGTAGAATAATATTATCTTCAATTTATATTAATATACTTGTAACTACACATAATACACTAAATTGAACCCAATAGTAAAAAGGACTATATGGCCAATACTTACACGGGAACTTGTAACGAATCATATTTATGAAGCATTTTACTAGTAAAGTTTCATAACCGTGTGCAAAGAGTAATAATTTCACTGTCCACATTTTCAAACGCAACTTTTTTCTCCTGTTAATTGATTCTCCGTAAGAATTTCTTCGGATATATTTAATTACCCGGATGTAATATGTCATATATTACATCAAGGCAATTTAATATATCCGAAGAAATTCTTAAGAGATATCCACGCACGATCATAACCAAATAGCTAATAAACTACAAAAAACCGTATGAAATAAATACTTATGCAGATGCCGTTTTATACTCAGAAATAAACACATGAACCAAGGCACAGCGGTCAGCACAATGATAATTAATGGCGTATTATATACATATATGTATTTGTATTTATGAAATTATATAAAAATTATTTTCGCACATAAATTAAAATATTTAATCTTTGCAATTCTTCCTGAGAGATTTAAGTCTCTCCAACATATGCGTGGAGTAGATCACATTTTTAATACTATCACTTAATTCATGAGATATTTCGAGCACTACGAGTATATCCTCCATCAAAGACCATATAAGTAAAGTTTTTCTCCGTTAATAACGTATCTCTTCGACACCTGTAAAACGCTCAGCATGGAGAGTGATACATAGGCACCACTTTAGAAACTTATATTGGAAAACTTGAGAGAAATAGAGGAAGCTCGAGACAATAAAGCAAAGAAAACTGTACTTATGACATTTCTAAACATAAAACTTTATTTAGAAACATTTTTAGATATATTCTGTTAATAACAATGAACATTTATTAATATACAAACTTGTTGGTATACTGTGACCGGGTTAGGTTTAATGAATATATGTTATCCAATGTACATATACATAATTAAGTACTTTGATATTTATATAATATTCAATATATTACGTTCTAACACTAATTTTTATATCCTACTTCTCGGCCCTGGTCTTCCATTTAGACGAAGCCTGGAGTATACTTCACAAGCTGCAAATTCCAGGTGCTAATGGATGGCATAATGGCCAACCCAGCTGACAGATGATTGAATACACCATTAACCTGGATCACGGAGCATTACGACTGTTAGCCATGTATAGCAAATATAACGACTATTTAAAAGTGAAAAGCTGTCATTACTGGCTACCCATCTGAGAGCTGACAGTTAAAAATAAATATGCATTATGTGTAGTATACCGCTAATGGTATATTTTGGTACGCCAGTAATGTTTTCCTCATATTAGGTAATTTATCGCGATTTTAGTTTAGCGCAGGGACGTGTTAACGTTACGAGAATTTATTACGTACTATATATTACAGTTATCATTGCTATAAGGGATAAGCAGCTTAAGGTTATTCTTATTTGTTACCTCATTCTATGGTGAATTTTACTTCCTAACCGGAAGTATGTGTTCCATTACGCCTGGTTGTTAGACGCTCTTGTAGTTAACTGGTGTATTTCGAAATTTTAAATCGGCCTCGGTTATTGGTTTAGCGGTTCGCAAACGTAAGAAGTAAGCTGATATCTGTGGGTTTGATCCCTGCCCAGGCGAAATGTTTTTGTGACGGGCAAGCAACAAATGGTCTGGATGTAAAACTATTTTTGTAAACATGTATTTAGGAGTTTATGTTCATGCTCATCAGCTGTTACTTGGCTATAGAACAATTTCTTACTGATTTGGGACCAGACAACATTTTGTGAGCGATCCTAAAAGATCTTAATTCTATAATAAAGATTTTATACTGAACACAAATAATGTCCAATGCGGAAATAATCGATGAAATTAAAAAAAAGGAGGAAAAAATATTTATAGTTTACTAAGTAAAGCAGCGGTCGTATGAACCTCAATCACTCACCGATGAGATCTTAAGTATGGAAGTTATATTGAAGTTGTATGAACCCTGGAGGCATACAAGGCAACAGAATATTGAAAACGAGCTCTTCTATCGTTTCGTATTCATCGACTATTCCGTCTGTACAAGTGAATGAGGATTTCAAAAAGCAGCCAACCATTCATTACTCACGCTTGAATGCAGTTTTCTCAAGTACATCTGATGCTTGCACAACATTTACAGCGTTTCTTTAAATTCAGCACATTTTGTATTCAAAGCGTTTCTCATAGCATCTGAGTCATAAATGTAGGTACATACCTACCTACTTGTGGTTGATGCGCACAGTAATTTAATTTAACGTCTGCCTTAAATTTGAAAAGAATGCAAATTCTTTCTAACACAATGGTTTGAACAAACCTTCCTAAAAATGTTTACTTTACTGTGTTCTTTTCGATCTGTAATAAACTCAACCTAATGAGCTCCAGCCGATCCCAGCGAGGTCGCGACGGAGACTACGGCTATACATAATTTAAACATGTAGTTATAAGTCTCATATATAACTATATTATTAATAGGATTGAAATATCGGTATATTAGCTAGAACGGCAAAACTTCGTAATATTTTTGAAAAGGGAATTAAAACTTTCATATCCGTTGCGTTTGAAACATACGGTATCGCCGCCGGCGACAAGAGAGAAATACGTTCGTAACATGAGCAGGCAGCCGCATCACACAGTAGTATTTCGAATTAAGAATTAATTTAACGTACTGTTAGGTAGTTTCAGATTTGATAATCAGTGTATATTGTGTTTATTTCATACGGAAAACTGTTCTTTTATTCTGTTTAATTTGATATTGTGACTATATGACTTATTGCCTCGTTGCTCTAGTGGTTGCAAGTGCGACTGCTGAGCAAGAAGTCCTGGGTTTGATAACCGGATCGGGCAAAGTATTATTAGATTTTTTATACCTTTAGGTGTTTGTAATATAATGGAGTCAGATTATTGCTTGGTGTATGTTAATAGGCTCACTTCGTATTTAGTTCAACATGTAACTAGCAAAAACTGGGCGTATTACACTTTTCAGTGCACCCTTTCGAGGTAATACAGGCGATATGTTACGTATGTTGTTTGTTCATAACCTTGGTTAAAATTAAAGTATGAATACACGGATATATTTCGTATTTTTTTTTATATAACTCCAAACAATATATTGACTTGCTAGCCTCTATAATTGAGAATAGTCCTAGTAACGCTGACGTCAGTTATGACGTAGTTGATTGAGATGTCAATTAAAATCCTGCTCTTCCTTGTGTACTATGGAAATTAAGTACATAGTACATACAGTATTTAAGATCATTCAGACGTGAGACACTGGGTCGTATTTCAGTCTTTTTTTAGTTGTTAGGAAAACTCAGTTTGTTGTTGTGAGTCAGGGAATATTTACAATTTAAATTTGTAAGTGTTGTAAATTTTATGGTGATATTTCTTTACGGATTCGCTTTAGCACTGAAGCATCAACTTTTCAATGGCCACGCAGTAAGATTGAAGTTAGTATTTACACCACAGTGAGAAGAGATAGCGGTTACAAATTGCTATAGTATTCAAAATTATTCTCAAATATTCGGGATATACATAAACTTGTTTATTATAACACATTTATCAATTCTTGAGACTGATCTTTTTATGGTTTCTTTTACATTTCATAATACAGTGTAATTTACTTAACAAGGTAACGAAGTTAGCTATATAATTTTATTGAGGATGATAAAAGAATAAAATGGATGTTTAATTTAATCTAAATGGATTTGTGTGTTCTTTCACAACTTGTTTTCCTTAATTGTACACAATTATTGCTAAAACATAACATTGGGAATGCTTTTATGTTTTGACTTTGTTGTTATAAAAATAATCTTTTATGAATTAAATAAGCCCCGATTAATTATATGTTACTGTTGCGAACAGGCCTCCTCGCCGGCGCGGCGGCCCGGAACATAATTATACTGATCACATATAATTTGTAGAGGCATTAAATAAATTAAGCGTTTTACATCAGATACAATTGGTGCGAAACGCGAGCCTATTGAAAAATATATAAATTAAAATACGCTAAAACCTGTCACTGAGATCGGAACTTTATAAGGTAAATGAGGACGTCGCTACGCGGCTCATTACATTTCTATCTGCGACGCGGTCAGCGGTTACTGAGGTAATGGAATATAACTTGGCGGATTCGGGCAGGCTGAGGGAAGTCAACGTTTATTTGAAACTCGAAGCGTTACTTGGCTAGCATAATAAATTGTTATAATTGAATTTACTGTTCTATTCGCTGCATAATATAGGCGAGAATTATTGGCGCTAAGATAGCTTGATTAAAAGATAATGTTAAATAATTCACACGCTACCGGTCATCACTGCAACCAGACCCGTACGAGACAAACGAGGACGTCGCTGCTCGGCTCATTACATTCCTATCCACGATGTTGTGTCAGTCACGCCGACATTTCTATTGTGCCGATTTAACGTCACATTGCACAGGAGGGGTGGTTATTTGCAATAGATATAACATTAGAAATGATCAAATTATTCAATACGGAAAGTGGGAGCGTTAATTTTGTTAATTATTAAGCAGCCGGAAAAAATATAAACTGGAATGTATTGTAACTTGTGTTTTCATTAAAATATGGTGTTTTTGTCAGCGAAGTGAGCGTCAATCCTATTAAGTTTCTATTTATTTAGTCATAGACACTATACTAAGATTAAACAAATTTTCATCAGCATTTTAGGCTGTTCGTAACAAACCAAAACGTTTTCAGGTTATCCAATACCATTCTGCAGCGTGGATACGTATTTAATACTGTCTTGCTAACTGACATACGCCTATGTTATCCTGTCAACACTCGGAGAACGTCTTCTGAGATATTACACTGAGAGTAGTTAAGAGAATATGTAATCCCCATCAAAAATTTAAACCTGTTGGGCGGAATGTGCCCGAAGGGATACTTGAGCCGTTATATCACACCCTTCTTATTACAATTTGTATTACGTTGTTGAATATCATATGCCTTTTGTAAGTAATCGCTCGACGAACGCTTGCGTCTTAACGTGAGTTTAATTATGTCATTTTATCGGTGTTACTAATATTTTTTTTAAACTATGAAGTATTTAGAGGATTCAGTAATGGTTACTTTGAGTAGGATCAATCAGTGTCAGGATCCCTTTAGAAAAGAAGTCCGTGTTAAGGTAGAATTAAAGATAGGCGCATGCCATTTAGTTATTAATTTGCTATTTACTGCATAATGTTTTATAGATTTAATGTTAAAATAGAAGTAGGGAAAATACTACCAGTTATACCTATAAAGAAGGAATTTAAACAGCACGGTGGTTGGGTTCGACTGAATAAGTAGCACATCAGAGGGCGTAATGGATCAATTGCAAACAGATAAACGGTTTTCAATCAACATGCCCATCAACTGTGGCGGATCTCATTAACCGATGTAATTAGCGTGCTACGCGCTCACAACGGGGATAAAACATTTGTATCAAAATATTTTGTATTTGTTGCGAAACCCGAGAGTACTACAATCCTCTGCCTGTCACTTCTGGAAAGTACAGGCGTTAATGTATACATTTGTATCAGACAACGTTAGTTCTTGTCTACTACACTCTTGAAAATAAACATGTTATTTATAATTTTTTGCCATGTTATCAGATGGGTAAGAAAAAGATGCCATAGTAGCATTCCTTGCATATAAATAAATAAGTAGCTACTAATAATAGGTACGTATGGATATATTCAGACACGACACCAGCGAATTCGACGAAAATTAATTTCAAATTTTTTAGCCAAGAACATTTTAATTTTCGGTGTTTCCCGAACTGTTTATTTGGTAAAATCATCTGCTACATCCACTATGCGGATGGCGAGGATGATATTGAAAGCGTGAATATTAAAGTAAGCTGAAAATTTTAAGGAGAGTTGAATAGGTTTTTAACTAAATTTTAGTATGTAGGTATATATTTTCCCATTAGTTAGATGACCTCCAGTGGCAATTTGCAACAACAATATGCAATATTAAATGTGTAAACAATGAAGCCCTTCAGTTTATTCTATTCGGCGCCATAGCTGTTTATGAACTGTCGTCATACTACTAAGAACTATCTGACTACACCAACTTGACAGTTTTATTTCCCTTATCAAAAATATACCTTCATTGTCTCGTCTAATTTCTGTGTACTTTTAAGATTTGTTGACACAATTAACAGGTTAATTCTATAATGTTATAGTAATATACACAGAAATAAACTTGTAGGTATTTAACGTGAATTTTATGTTGTCTTTAAACTATCTAAAATTGGTCTACAAAAAAGCACGTAGGTACTTACACCCCTTAACGCAGTAAAGTAATATTAACTAAATAATATTTATTATTATTACGGTTACGGCAGATCCTTTAAGGAAATTTATCATAAAACAGTTATATTTCAAAGTATTGAAACGTAAAAACGTAACTTCACGTCTGTAATCTCCGAAGAGGTAGGCAGAGGAATGCAGAACACTCCCACGTTTCACTAGTTACGTTTACGTCCCACTATGGAATAGGTGGTGAGCCTATTGCCATGCATCGAGCACATATCCAGACTCAGAATCACTACTAGAAAATCTAAATAAAAAAAAATTGTACTGTTCGTTTACGTCCAACTATGGAATAGGTGGTGAGCCTATTGCCATGCATCAGGCACATATCCAGACTTCGAACCACTAGTAGAAAATCTAAATTTAAAAAAATTGTGCTGTTCGACCCTTGAATCGAACCCGGAACCCGATCGGCAGTCGCACTTGCAACCAACATGACCAACGAGGCAGTCAAATTTTAATGAACTTAGAATTATATTGAAAATGTGTACTCGAAAATTAAAATGTATACAAATCCAAATATAATGTCTGTATTATATTTTGAGATAGCATTTATAACATTTAAAAATACTTTTGTTTCTTTTTATATGCAAAATATTATTAGACAATTAAGATTTATATTAGGACACCGTGCTTAATAAAATGTACACTGACACCTTAGCACTGTCATATTATACGTACATACATATATTATGAAATTAAATCTTGTATTAAGTAAGGGTGTAAACCATTACGACCGCAATCCGTCCCTGTGTTGATAATTATTTTTAAATGTTACTATGATTGTATATGCACTGTGTCATGAAAATGATTAATAAACGAGTATATTTTTAATTTAGTGTATTTTCTTATAACTTATCCTTAAATATTATGGTTCGATGAATTAGTGAGCCACACTAGGCACTAATGGCTCTTTAAAGTGTAAGATTAATTAAAATTAATGCAATTGTCTGAAATATGGGGGTTTATTTTTTTTCATATTTCGTCTAGCAAATAGGAAGACGGATCACCTGCTGGTAAGTTGTCACCGTCGCCTATGCACATTTGCAACACCCGGGGAGTCGCCAATGCCTTGCCGGTTTTGAAGGAGAGCTCTCATTGCGCTTTTCTTGAAGAACTCCATGTCCTCCATGTCCATGTATGTTTGTTGTATGTATGTATATATATATACACACACACACACATATATATATATATATATATATATATATATATATATATATATATGTATGTGTGTGTGTATTACTTAAATTTATGTAATTTCTTTTCAACTATACTCA
>DWDT01004178.1:0-11490 GCA_018245595.1 Microceris scylla | reverse complement strand
AAATACATATGTGGGTTATTGTACATTCAAATACGGAAGAAATGCTCGTGCTTATCATTCAAGTATTTTTATGGCAGGGAATCGAAGTCATGACGCTCAACTAAATATCACAGTTACTAAAAAAAAAGGCTTTGTAGGATATTATGAATGTTGAAAAAGCTTATAAAATGGTTAAATTAATAATTAATTATTTAATGGTAAAAAGTGATAGTTGTAATGGTAATGACTGCAATAGCTTTCGCAAATACTGAAGTTTTAGTTTTAATCGACTTCAAAAAAGGTGTACCTACTTAGATATTACCATATAGGTATGTATCGTATGTCCTTGGCTGACACCGACTCCAAAATGACCATTATAGTCCTAATTGAAAGCCGTAACAACAAAAAATACGCAATAATTGTTTGCTCTTAAGTGATTTTTGTATCGAAATGAAATGTCTTTATAATCAATTTTTTACAATTTTTGGTTTATTAGGTTGACAATACATTTTCAGTCATAAGTTATAGGTACTAGTAGCGCCACCTAGTTCGAAAGGTCATCAAATGTATTATTGTCTTCAATATTTAAACTGACAAAACTGTTTTCTGAGTCGTACACAATTTTTTCCGGAAAAGTCTATCCTAATAATCATATACTGTAGAGAAATATTTAGAACGTACGTACAAGATTAAATAATGTACCTTAAATAGTCGGGAGATCATGAAGGACAACATCGGATACATCTATAACTAGACGAGCCGTCAAGAAAAGCATGGGAGTTAAGTTGATGGATACGACATGGATACGACAACCCTCTTTTTTATTCTGCAACTAGTAAATTTAGGCAAAATGTTATGTGCAATATTTTATAGCATTTAATTACTATGATGTTTCGAAAAGATACAATTATGCCCTAAAGCATTACGCACAAATAACTTATACAAATAACTTATAAATTCAAATTAATGTATCCGAGAGATGTTTTAAAGAGTATCTCGTGTCATTGTTTTTAAAAATCGTGTATTTAATATTCCACGCCCCCGATAGATGGCGCAAGTAGTCATTTAAAATAAAAATCTTTAAAAAATCGAAAATTGACCGACCGAAGTACAGATTATAATGATTTTGTCTCCAATATTTCCATAATTCCGAATAATTCAGTACGTCGCTCTTGACACTTCCTTATCATTAATAATTTATCCTAAATGATGATAGGTAATAGAGAACGCTAAAGATCAAACAACGCGCGTAGAAGGTATGTATGCACGTGAATATCAATAGCTTTCTTCATAGGCAGCTATATACAGCTCTTCACCTTGTCAACGATGCCAATTAATCTATGATCCTGAAGGATCTAAAATGTCTAAATCAAATATTATTTAGTGAAAACTTTTGTAAGCCAACTGAGGCTTACGACGCAGACACGAAATCGCGAGCACAGCTACTTGATACTAACCCCTCACATTTCTCTGTTATACAGTTGCACAGCTGTATTTTTATCTCCTCGTAAACTCACGGATAAATGTATCCAGAATCAGTAGCGATGTGCCGTAGTTGGGCACAAAACTAATTCCCAGTCGTATGGCCCATTGTACACTAACATCAGATACAGGTGGTAGGAATGGAATTCCAACAAAATTCTAGATTTATTGCCATCGCATTGGCAACTAATAGACAATAGGAATATTATGGATTCCTATTGCTATCCGTCCGTGCGCGCTTCGGTTTGTATTTAAATGTTTTCTATAGGGTTGACACAACTTTGTAAGTAAAATATATATTTTTATGACTGGTCTTTATTATACTTAGCAAAAGTTGTCAAAACTAGCATACTAAATGTATATAGGTGAGAGAATGAAATACATTTTTATTAAGCAAAACTTATTTGTATGTATTTCAGGTCACGTGAACGCGTTAAAAAATCGTAGTAGATATTGAAGGGTATACTGTAATATATGTAATCTAAACTTACAATATTTCTAAGAATCAGTTACAGATTAAACAATAACTGTTGCCTTAAGCACTAAGTTGACACCCCTTGTAACATATGGAGGACCTTTAAGTATTGTAACACAACTATATTTCCCTACAAACCAGCAGATTCATATTGTATTCCACAAAAGTCATTACTTACATATTCATATTAGTCTACTTCATAATAGAGGTCAAGAAATTAATAAACAATGAGGTATTTATGATGTCATGATAAAGATAAAACCCAACTCTTTCTGAGAGAAGATTCATGTCTAAGAGTGGAACGATAAAAAGGTAGATGGTGCTGATGATAATTTTTGATATGAACTTAAGTGGGTCTATATCTGTAACTATTAGAGCTGTTTTATTTGCCTACCACAACCTTTTAATCGAGTCAAATGTTTCCACTCTGTTCTACTTTAACAAAGAATTCCTCCACCACAAATCTGGACGGGAAATAAGTAATAAGCAAGCAGGTGCTGTATAAAAGTTTTACCTGAACCATATAAAAATATACAGATAAGACCAAGCCCTAAATAAATACACAACGATACGATCTCAATAAGTACAACACGCAGGGATCAACTTGGTACTTGAGAGGAATATGCTTTCTCTACGGCTATCTGACTTCGCCTACCAATGTCCACCACACTTGCGTTTGCTACGACAGCACCTATTACGTCATCACAGGGAGGTGCCTAGCTAACTTCTGCGAGTTATACGTCGGGCCGCTATGCGCTAATTTGCATCCGTGGGAATGTCGCAGCGCTGCGGCAGTATGTACGTGTGTTGTAAAGAAGTTTATTACTGCATTGGACAGAAAGTTATGTTCCGGGCCAAATCAGACGCAGAGATCGCTTGTATGGAAAGTGGGTGTAATAAAGCATGCTATTGTGAATTTCGATGATCATTGAAAGTATTTATTTTTGCAGACGGCCCCTGCGGCGCTGAAGTATCTACGTCTTGTGAAAATCCTCGCACATAAATAATCCGAAAAGGCTGCCGGTTTTTTTCCTTTTCTACAATAGTAATCAATATCAGTATTGAAATATTTTTTTTTACTTTACAGTTACATTACTTTACAGTTTTGTACTAAAGAATTAAAAGTGTGCTTATCCGTATAAATGAAAATACGAAAATTGCTTTAAAGTTACTTATATCCGAAAAAAGATGTGACTACCCTTAAATCGCTCTCAAACTAGATTTACTTTAAAGACAAGATTGGGTCATTAGACAGGTACCTGGCTGTATCAAACAGGGTAAATATGACAGCCACTGCCATTTCAATATCACTAAAACCTAAACCTTAAAGTTTTCATTTTCATATCAATAAAGCGAGCAAAAACACAAATAACTAATATTTATAAATACAAACCTACAAGAGAAGCAGAGCTGCAAGAATTTATTAGTCCGTGTAAACGAATTTCCAATTAACCCAACGAATAGTGTTAAAATCGAATCCACGCCTACGCGCTTATGAACGGCGACGCGGTACTCGACCGCGGGCGCTTACAACATTATCAGGTACACAGCAAACATCGTGTTGTCGGCTACCATAAATCGTAAGATAGACCGGACTGAAATAAATAGTTTTCCTCTCTATGAGCATCGGTCAATCTAGCGACGTTATATAAGTGCAAGTGTGGGGAATGTTGGCAGCAAGTGACACGACTCGCCGTCAGCTGACATGTCGCAGTTACTTGTTACTTGTTGCATAAATCTTAAGGTATACGTGTTTTGGTTCTATAAGTCTGTCTTAAGCTAAATCCTACATCTACATTTTTAAACGTATTTAAATAGGACTAAGCTTGTATCAACTTGGAGATGTATGGAAATCTTTAACGATTTTATATTGAATATGGTGAATCTCGTCGTATGTCTGGTCTAGCAATAGGATGGGTCGAATAGGACTGAAGGTTATCATCCTTTTGACGTCGTCCCGTTTTAGATAGATCTAAATAATTCAGGTTTGACTAAAGAAGGGCAACAAGAACGAAAAAATACTTGATTATGGATAATAGGATTTAGTGGAATTATAATCTTTAAGAAAGTTTAAAACGTATGATTAATAATTGTCAGTCACTACAAAACAAAAGAATGGCAGTCAGACATATAACGTTACATTTGGCATTCAAAGCGCCCTTTATAAACAACAATAGGGAATAAATAAATAAATGAATAACAAAAGACAAACAAATAAATAAAAAGCGCCACGAACAGTTTGTTGCATACATAGCCTTCAGAAGTAACAGCTGCAGTAATTCCTCGCCCTTATTCCTTCGATTTCTTAAAATCCCGATAAAACGAAGAGGCAATAATTTAAGATTTTTTCTTCAAAGCTCCCAAAAATGTCTCAAGAAAATGTACAATCTCTCAACAAGGGTCGGCATCCATTAGCAAACTTTATCGCCGTGCCTACCCCCATCTGCCCTTCAGGTTTAAATCCTTGAGTCTCGGATTATCGCGAATAGGGACGCGCCCTAGGCACTGCCTGCGATAAATTATATCACCACACACGGGCCTCTAATGTGTGCCGTCTCGTAGAAGTTAGTGGTATGTTTATTATTAAGACTTTATAATACTTCCATTAATAAGAGCAGTTTCAATACTCGCAAATTTTTCCTTCGTACGTAATTTCCTGTGCCATCTACAATTTATAGCAAATAAAATATAATTAATAAGCCACTTGTCATAATATGTAATCTTACAGATCCTTAATTTTATCTAAGGAAAATGGCGTAGATAAGAGAAAAATTCTATTAGTGTATACCTTTCAATTTATTTTCAATCTTTAATTGCGTCATTATAATATTATCTTTGGACAACTTATAAACGACCTTTTGATCTTAAAAAGGTAGGACTTTTATTTTGGTAATCAGACAGTTGATAAACTATACCTATATACATATATACATGTTTCTAAATACTTGCTTGCATACTTCATTTTACGTCCATACACTGAACATATCCATGTAGTTACCATATAAATGGTTGTATTGGGTGGAACCACAAAACCTTCGATTCAACAATCAGTGCTATCAATCACGAGATCAACAAAGCAATAATAGTTTACACTCATAGTTTAAATCGGAAATCGAGTTCAACATTTTAGTGTAGTGATTCTTAAGTTTCAAATCTGCATGATAGCAAAACACATAAAGAATTCACATGAATTAAATTATATTCACCCACTAAAATATTAAAATGGCTCACTATTATTCTTATTATTAACAATGTAGAATGCTGGAAACTTTAATCATAAAAGGTTAGCGTCTATACCTAAATTATGAGCCCGTATGTTTAGGAATAGCTGTCCTGATTGGTTCGTTTACAGTACGACGTCGCTCACCTTCACTCTCCCACTACGATCTGATGAACAACACTTCGCAACATTTCTTAATAAACCCATCAAATTATCGTATTATCTAATAAACAAGTGTCTCAATACAAACGATCACTAGAACGATTATTAAATAGGTCATAGATTTATGAGTTATACAATTATTACATTAAAAGGCGAATAAAGCAATGTTTGCAGATCGCGGTAAAGCTTGGTTTGCTTAGCGTATCCTGGCCGCTGCTGGCTGCAGTGTAGGCCATGCGAGAAGCTGTCTACTGCAATCCACAACCTAGAGTAGGAGTTATGGGCAAAACCCTTAAAGGCGTAATTTGGCACGCTGGCCAAATGCGGGTTGGCAGACTTTAAACGCCTCGGAACGTCATGAATAACTTTTAGGTGTACAGATTTTCTCATTAGAGAACTTTAAGAAGAACCTTATAAGGTGCAGGTATCCTGAAAACGTTTTCTTTCACCGTCACATCCGCTGCTATATAATCTATAAACGCACATTATTTGTAAAGAGGTACGCACTGCCTTTAAACTCTGGATCCCCAGCTGAAGTCTAAACCACTAGCTATTTAAGATAACTACCAAACAGTTATCGATGAAAGGCTAATAAATGTAGAGGCTATTAAGTATACACGTAGTAAACTCTAGCAGAACAATTTCATCCTTTATGCAGCTAGCTATCAATAACCGCCCGATAAGATGCAAAACTCCCGCAGCCCATTCATATGGAAAGCAGCGTTCACGGCCGCGTGGCGGAATGAATGGGCCTATAATGGCAAGATTCCTGATATAAGCCGCAGAAAATATACATGACATAAGCGTAGAGTAATACGGTAACAAGAGGACGTGACGACACAGATAATAGAACGTACATTCAATAATCATAGCTACCGGTAATTTTGCAGCACTCGGTCGGTATCCCAGCAAAACGATCTAAATTATGCCAGGAAATAATAATATTAAGTTTATACGAAACGTCCACACATTTGTTGGAAACGTCTACACACGGACATATGATTCCAAGGCAAATTCGAAGAAAGCCTGTACGGTCAGTAGATGACTCATAAGCTAAAGAGGTCTCTACGTATTAAAACACGTATAAAAATGTCCATTTTTGTGACTCAGAATAGAGTAAATATTCCTTTTTATCACATAAATATTTGTCTTGGTTGCAAGTCGAATCCACAACTCTCGAATAATCGCCTTCACTATCTACTGAACCTACGTGCCAGTAGAAGTAGAAGAGTATTTTTTTGCATATTATGATATAGGTAATCAGTATCGTAAATCGACGCTGACAGATTCATGTGGCATTTTTTCCACCGTTTGGAAAGACAAGAGCGCATGAATTCGGAATTTATACAATACAATTTAATGTTAAACATAAAATCAAGTCCGCCGTTGAAGTTCGTGGGCGCTTTCAAATTTAATAAGTGCACGCAGATTGCCAAGTACCGGTAAATCGTCGCGAGTGTCGCCGGAACTGTTCACGGCGGCTCAGAGACGCCCTCAGCTCGCTGCTACTTACAAAAGCGTCACAGGCCACGACACGATACATACGATACATGCATACATAGAAGTACTGAAAATCGAGCTCAGTGGCGTGTTATTGGAAGGATCCACATATGTCCAGCATTGGACCATTGTACCTACATATACATATGTATACACTAAACCATGGTCAATATGATTTATTACTAGAATATGGTTTGTTAAATTATACGTAGTAGATTTATGTATAATTCCATAGATTTATTAGAATGAATATTTATAATGTAAATAAGCAATCATAATTTTCTAATTAGCTTATTATTGTTTATGATATTATTGACTTAGATTTAAAATTATACTAAATTGCTTGAAACTTTTAAACCACTATTAAATGAAAACTAATTTAAGGCTATTAAAGGTTGTAACCGTGTATTTGTAAATGTGTTGTAAAAAGTAAAGTTCATGTACCAAGCGGATCCGCCACGACACGACCATGGCCTTATCGCGTCGAAATGTTTAAATGTAACTGTATAAAGAAATCCTTAATAGCCCTATCCGATATCCAAATAGTTCTTGCTTTCAGTTAACACACATCTCCGGTAATGCCACCTTTAATACAAAGTAGTAAGATGGTACAGGCGAGTGCACAACGGTAGACGCTGCGGTTGAGGTACAGAGTCGGTACAGAGACGGTTGAGTTGCGTGCAGACAAGGAAATATTCGTTTTAAACTCAATCCAATTCGAGTTAGAAGTGGGGATTGTAGAGATTTGCGTCGGCTTCACCGGCCGTTTATGGGTTTTATAGAGGTTCCAAGTTATCCAGTGTTGGAATGGAATAATCGGAATATACGTGCCTTAATCGATTTCATGAAATGGAACCGGGAATAGACTGGTCTGTTATTGTTTACAGATTATAATTGCTATTTAAACTGAAGGCCACAAATTAAACCCTTCACATTATTCAGGTAGAAATGCGTCGCAACAGGTATGTAAGGACAGAGGTATTTGAGAGTAGTAGCTACCTGCTAGTCCCGTGAAGAACCTCGCATGGTGATATAAAAATAATGATAATAACAATTCAGTTAAGACTTCATAGTTATAAAAAAAAAACTGTTGTGTGCTATTTTAGCAGTAAATACATATAAACAAACCTTCATACATTTATCAGAACATCAGGAGAAGACTTGCAGCTGCCTTTAAGCTTGGTTTACAGATTCGCTCGTAATGAGCGCGACGGTAAATAATCGCTGTGATCTGTAAAAGTAACCTTTACGTTTGGCTTTTAAGATAATATCTACGAAGGTTTTCACCCATGCGTTTTTAGTCCTTGAGACTAACTTGAGTAATGAGTCGGTACTAACCAATGTATAATTGGAAAACAGTTTTACGTTATTCACGCCTGTAATCCCTAAAGAGGTAGGTAAATGAACTCCTCTGCCTACGTCTAAACTAAACTCCCACGTTTTATGTGGATGTTTACTACACTTCGTTGCTTACCTCTTCGGGGATTACAGGGCTAACGTTACATTTTCATAATAATATGTTTTCTATGAACTTATTATAAATGATATACATCATAAACATTCGATTAAATCCGATATCAGTAGGAAGACTACGTCTTAAAACCTCTTCACGAGAGCTAATCCCGAGGAAGTGTCCGCAGCGTCTGCCACAATACGTGAACAACATCGCTCGCAAATTGGAGACTCTGCCTGCGATTATCTAATTCACGGTTAAAACGACTCAATGCCTCGGTTAGTGCGTTGCTGTTGCGTACGGCTCGCGCTTGTCACCCATACGCGGCTACCCGCCAATACGCCACGACCCGCGTATTGCATAGGATTGTGTGCGTATTCGATATAGCTACGCGCGTATTGTGGAACCTATATTTTTAATATACTTGGTGCGCCACGTACTAAAACCTGTGTATGAAACTTTTAACGTGTTTTATTAATGTTCTTGTTCAGTGTATGAGACTATGTGTTAAAATGTTCAAATGAGATATGACGGTAAGACAATATTGTATAAGCTATTAATTGGGTATTTGAAAAATGCACGTATGAAGGGAGTGATGTATGTAAAAGAAGCACGACTGGCCTGTAAGGATAGACATATTTGACACTATCCTCTCTGTCTACCGTGTAAGAGATCAAAGAGGTATGTGTGTATATAATTTAGTGTAACTGTCCTATTAACATAATTTTAGCATTCGAAACCCTTAATTATTTTATTTATCGTAATCTGTAACATAAAACTTGTAATTTACATGATTAAATAAATGTGTACCGGATTAACTAAGGTATGTTTTTTCTTGAGTTAGGCCGGTACATATTTAATCGTGTATAATAAATACTCAAGAAACGGTTATTAGTAAATTATATTTGAAATTTCAGTGTCCAATTTCCATAGTACAGTCTGTACTATGATTTTCTAGTATCAGGCATTATTTTAATGAGATAGGTAGATACATATATGCTAATGTGTATATTAAATAACACAATTTAAGAATGTTGTTGTACTGCACTTCAAGCGGAATTCGAAAATTCGAAATTTCTTTATTTTTCAGTCTATACGTATTATACAAAGTGATATACAAGTAATATATATACTATGTAAGTATAGTTGTAGCCGCCGGGCAAGCGTACGTAAATTTATGCATGTGACAGGCGACTCCGCTCAGCCATAACATATACATTTATCAAATATTAAAGAGAATTGATTGTTATAGATAACTAATTATTAAAGACCACAATGGTAATTATACCTACAACAAAAACGTTGCTTGGTCTGGGGACAACCCAAACCTACAAAGCCTTTTACGCGTAACACCGCAATAAAAAATAATTGAACAATTTAATGGTAAAGTAGTTTGTAAATATTTGGCATTCAGTGCTCCCTGCCAACCCCGTAAGAGACCTCGTGTGATGGTACACTAATAATAAAAGAAATGCTAATTGTATATTTCAAATATTTAAAAGAATATTTCTTACATATACAAAAAATCAAAAGCAAGATAAAAACAAACCTGTTAACACAGTTTGGTTCGTTCGCGACACCTGCCGAGAATCTACGTCGTAATGTTTTAAGTAAATGGGTTCCGTATTCAAAGTGGGTGGAGGGGATAAGAATCGAAGCTTTAATAGCTTAATCAGCCGGTATCAGGCGACAATGGACGCTGAATGGAAATGAAATCCCGTAGGCACGTCGCGTACGGTAATGACTTGAAGACCGGGATTGTGCCTTACGGATATTGGAAACGAAATTGGATAATTATATAAAGAAAGTCTTTCTATGTAACTTAAAAGGTTTATTTATTTATGTACACAAACAAATTTCAAGTAAAAGAGATTGAAGTGAGATATATACAAAGGTACTGTTTATTTCTAAAGGAATCTCTTCCAGTACAGCTGTTACTGGAGAAAGGGTTATACATAAGTAGTAGCAGATAACTGTGTGAGGGCCAAACAGTAGTGAAGTAATAAGATATCAAAATATTAACATTAATATAACTTTACATTTATCACATCCCATGACTCAGGTCCTGTTCTGTTATAAGTAAAATAATATTAAAATATTTTTATATCCTCACACCTGGCCCCTCACGAGGATTGACTGCCAAATAGCTCTTACCTTAAAGACCTGACATGCTTCTATTACATTTTGAGTTTACTGGATCAACAACGTGTATAGTTCAGATCTGTGTCTTGGCCGTCATTGGTAACTGCATCCATCACTATTCCCATTGTATACCTACTCCTTTGTCATTGGTCCCCGTGCCATTTTTTCTTCTATTAAATTCTATCTATATGTTATATGTATCTACTTATTGTATGAAAAAACCTTTTATTTTTACAGATATAAATTGGCAAGAGATTAGATTGTGAATGAGGACTCAGCTCAGTGAGTAACAGTCATTGGTTAGTGAGAAACAGAAATTTATTCCACTGTTAAAGTCGCATAGTGTGACAGACAATGTAACTGACGTGTGAAAAGCGGTAGGTAAGTAATGTATGCAATTCTGGCTTATTTCTTGTTATTATGTAATAAACTATCTGATACGCGCAGCTTCTTCTATGTTGTTTATGATATTAACAATATATTTTATACTCAAACAAGAAAACAGAAAATTTTGAAAGCAAAAATGTATTTTATTAATCTTAGATACTAATCCTTAAAAATGGAAGTTTCTTTTGAAAGGTTTATAACTTTACATTTAATGAAGATATTGTAATAATTTCCTTTCAAAATAAGGTTCATATGTGTAAGAAGTAAATCTAATAAAATATGATAGATATTATATCGACTCGTTTTCAGCAACTGCAATGCATACTACCCCTTAGAGACTATCACGGAAAACTTTAAGGTGTTCACATTTCCTAATAAAAGGTACCTTCAGCCTTATACAAAGCGACATTTTGTTGTTAAAAAACGTAGGTACATCAGTTTGCAAAGTTAGAGGTATCATAATATGAGTTCCAGATTCCTTTAAGTTTCATCATCATCATCATCAACATATCTCAGTCCACTGCTGGACATAGGCCTCCCCAAATGAGCGCCATCGCGCCCTGCTCTAAGTCCTCCCATGAATAGGCCTTTCAGTTTAATATAAATTAATTTAATATAATCCAAATGAAAGCATAACTTAGTATTGGGCTTCGAATCTACAGCGTAATATGTTCCTATAGGACACAAATA
>DWDT01004177.1:0-11490 GCA_018245595.1 Microceris scylla | reverse complement strand
TGAAACGTGGGAGTGTACTACACTCCTCTGCCTACCCCTTCGGGGATTACAGGCGTGATGTTACGTTTTACGTTTTTCTTTAACTAGATAAATCTCGTGTTATCAAAACATGTAATTTAATATACCTATTTTATTAGTGGGCACCTATCGAAGTTTAGAGTGTTTTAGTTTCAATGAATAAGTGTTGCTCTGTAAGCCAGTATCTTATTATTACATGGACGGGACTACCAAAATATCCGTTTGTTTTATAATATAATATTAGACTAATTTGCTTGTGCATGGTCCTCGACTAGCGAAAGAAAAATCGAGATATCCCTGGAAGTCTAGACTTCCAGGCATAATAGTGCTAAATGTTTAGACATTTGGCACTATTATCTGACATTGAAATACTTTTATTTTCCGTGATTTATGCATGTATTATTTATTATTTTTCATATATTTTGTGGCAGTGAGATAGAATTTTTGCCCCACCTGCTCCGCTGCAAATTACACACATCAGTTGTTGTACTCTGTCGATATTTAGATTTATTTAAAAAAGTTTATTTTGAATGATATTTTAGTAAAACCGATCTAAGATATGAAGTATGTAATTAAAATGAAGGGGTTTTAGATAGTTGACATTTTTAAATTATTTTATCGATAATTTAGGTACAACTCTAACATTAACGGAGCGCATGGAGCCGGTATTGTATCAGAGAGCCAGGGTATCACGGGCGCCAACAACATTCAGCAGTAAACAATTCTTTCGTTGCGCGCGTTATTTTTAGGCCAATGGCTGTAGGATTCGCTCATCAACTTTAGAAGCTCAGACGTACCAATGTAATGTGTATGCATTGGAACACCAAGATCCTAATAATACTGGCTGTTTTCATAATTATAACTAGTTGATTATTTTCGTTAGCCAAATTATTCCGTTACCATTTTCACGCGATCCTTTAATCCTGAACATGGTTCACCTAGATTTTTTAGTTGCAGACACACTGTTCGCTAGTTTTAATGTACTAACCTGCCATATGAATCACATTTTATTACAATACGTATAGTAATTCCTGCCAATATTTTCAATTTCAAATTTTTTAAGAGACAAACATCGAGGCGCACTTAACTCATTTTCTATGTAATTAGATATATCAAATATGACATTATTGGAGACTGGCAGATCTATTTAATGTGATATCAACGTTTTGTTTGAGGGAGATAAAACACGCGCGCTCGCGAATATTCAAATACTTATTAGGTATTGTATCACAACTTATGTTCGCAATTGAAACTTTTAAGAGTTTAAACTCTTAAAACTTTTAAACAATTACCCGATTATAGTGTATACTTGTTACTTCTGATAATCTATGAAAATGTTATTATAGTCCATGATTTTATTACATCCGTTTAATTTCTGAAGTATTGCATGAGAGTATCAAATCGTATTTTATCTTATTAACTGAATTAGGCCAACGGCATAATGTTTCATTACTGCATGACGCGCTCTGTTCATAGTATTCCATTGGGCGTTGTGCCGCCTACTGAAAAATTCAGTCTCGGCGTCCACTCCGCGCGGTCCGCCTGTCGTTTTCCTCACGATCGACATCAAATCAAATCCTTATTTGTATAATGTACAAGCGCTTTATTAATTTAACATATTTTTTTAACACATTTTTTAAAATTGGAAAACGAAGTACGCGTAGAATTTAGTTCATTATTTAAATGTGCGTTTCGTTACACTGGTGTTTGTGGATCGAAGAATTAGTAAAGGATTATACTTACTAAGGTAATTTATTTTTAAATAATGTGTTCCTATTAATTACTGGCATTACATAAAACTGGCTATTAATATAATATTGAAGATTTCAATGTTCGATATAATTAATAAAGTCAACCCTGATTATGTCAACATACGATATTATATGAATATTATGATAGTAAGATTTCTATGTACCTGTGAATGATTTTTAACTTTTATGCTTCCTAAAATAAATAAAAATACATATAACATTTAATAAACAATTTCAATTTGATGCCATTTCCTATTTGTATATGTGTACTAAGTCTTCTACAAACTTTTTGGGGCACGACGAACGCAGCGACGCAAACCATACGCTCTGATGTTTATAGAAAAATAAACTGCAGTATGTATTTTTGAATTCGGAATAATGGCGCAACTTTACTGAATTTCTCGAAACATTAATGTTGCCATAGTTACGAAGTTTCAATCTCTGTCTAGGTGGTGTTTCTGTATTAAAACTTAAAAAAATATGCAGTATATTTTTTGAGAAAACCTTTTTATATATTAAGTGTAGGTTGTAAGTATAAATTTAATTGACGTAGAAAAGCTATAGTACTCTTCCAAACGCTTAATGTGCTTGAGCTAAAAGTTTTAATTGTAGAAACATTTTAGAATGGTCGGAATTTTCGTGATATGTTAAATGGTAGAGTAATAGAGCATAACATTGTTCATGATGTTCCTAATTGTTGTACACTCACAGACTCTTTGTTGCAATTAGCGCTGCTGTCGAAATACCTACGTATTGATTAATCTGTGAATAAAGGATGTCAATTTTTATCCCGCTAAATTTTAAATTTGCTCCGTCACTGTTTTTGCCTTCAACATTTATGACATCTCTGAATTTTGCAGCATTAGTACATGTAGCTATACAGCTCACATGAAAACATTTCGTCACCCGCATACATTTGCTCTTGCCGGAAGACAAATCTGAACCTACTGACGTGCTAGTAATAACAGTTCGCATCTCTAGTCCGTCACAACTGTCAGAAGAGTATCACCATGAGTATCACATCACAAAACTAATAAAACCATTACGTAGTACAGGATGAGTTGTTAGGAAATAGAAATGAATAGGACAATAAAGAAATAGAAGTTGTTCTTCATAATGACATGACAATTCTATATGTAATTTAAAAATCCAATTACTTTTTCTCTAAGAAGTATTAGACCTTACTGCTCTGTAGTGATTGACGTCGGAACAGTGCCAATTTCTACGCTTGCCTTAATATACATACTTTGATATCCGGTATTTACGGTTTAGAAAAATTTAAAAATAAAGTAGCTGCAAATTTCAAATCTAGAACGGCACCGCTATTGATGTCAGGAAATAATCAAGTTAATTTATAGTTTTAAAGCTAAGATTATTAAATGTCATGTAGTTAAAAATCAGTTCAGTCAATTAACACCCGATTTTTTTAAATATTACGTATCTAAACGTATTCATTTGCTATGGAAATTGATCAATAAAGTAAAATCAATTTCCCTGTCTGTGTAATTCATTTTACCCAATGTAAGTTTTTATATTTAGATATTTACAAATATTGCGAGTTTCGTGACCAACAACTGTAAATTGCTAATAGAATTTATCTTAACGTATTTCTCAATTCAAGAAATACTCGGCAACAGCAACAGAATTTCACCGTGAATAATTCCACATCTACATACCTTGCTGTTGTGATATAAATAACTTGACAATAATGAATAACTGTCACAGAAATTAATTTTAGTTATTATCACTCTACTGAACTAAAGGAAAGAAAAATAAAAAAAATATCTGTGAATGTCACATAGAATGTCATTTAAATTTAAACGACAAATGAACAGACAACATGGCGGATTAGTTAATGCTCATTTCCGGTAGCGAGTTGACGGACATGGCGGAGAAATAACTTTCACTGAACGCTGATTATAGACTTCTAGTTAGTTACCTTTCATCGGGAGTTTTCCGATTCGCCTTTTTTAAAAACTAGTTTGAATGATACATACGTAATGACGTCGATAGGCACGTGTTGAGGATTTACGTGGGCAATCTCTGTGTAAACATTAATATTATTTTTATATCTGGTTATAAAAATTGTGGTATACACGTACGTAACATTACGTTTGTAATCCCCGAACTCTTCGACTTGTTACCAGTTTGCCTATGGTGGTGTTTAATGGTAAATAAAAATAAAGTAAAAAGATGTATTATAGCTATTGCAAGCAGTGATAGCTTAGTAGTTAAAATTCAGCCCTAGTCCAAAGGTCCTGAGTTCGATTAGTAGTGCGCAATTTTTCACATAAGAAATTTAACCGTTTGAAATCAATTTGGCAACTGATTCTATTTTACGATTCCATAAAATTATCTTAAGTGAATAATCGGATATTGATCAATTACTTTTTATGACGCCCTTAATCCAGGGGTGGTTGAACGAGAACCACAAAGGGGTGCGTATTGTTATTTCCCCGATACAAATTCGAGTCACGCAACCTGAAAACTTTCTTTGTTTCCATCAGCTATCTAAACAGAACTGTTTTATTGGACACATTGATCTGACGACTTAGGAGTGTTTGGATAATGAAGTGATACAATTCGTGACGAATAGGTTTATTTGATTTTCTGTAATATATTATTTTATTGTTTTTTGAATATCTAAAACTGTTACAACAACAATAACTTTTGCTTAACTCTTATTACCTGTGGTTTAAATATTTCAACAAATGACATTATACACGATCCAATACACAGTAATTAAGGAATCGAAGGTATTTTAACAAACAACAAAGCTTTTAATGAAACCATGTTAGTTTATAAAATAAGAAAAGTTTGTTTATATTTCATAAGTTTGTTTGGGGGGAAGAAGTTTTAGACATTGGACTTTATGCAAATATTGGACTGCTTTCGCTGCAAACCGGAGAACACAAAGCAGTTTTTGATATTATAAATGCATATTAAAATGCAAAAGTATTTGTCTGTTGATGTTTACGCGGAAAAGCAGTTGCTTCTCTTTTCATGCAATTTCATTTTTTCATTACAGGCGTGATGTTACGTTTTTTTTTCATATGATAAAACTAAGGGAGAGGCGATAACCTAGTTTTGATATTTTTTAAGACAAAATTAAAAAATAAGAAATGACGGGTAAGGATTTCTCTTAATTTATTTAAGAACCAATTCACGGGTAACAATTGTTGACATGACATATACGAGTAGTTTTGAATTATGCTAAAGATGTCTTACTCGTTATTATCATAACATTTTTTCGTGATTGCAATTTTACGTATTAATAATTTGGTAATCAATTCGGATAGTAATCAATCAATCAATTTGATGATTAATTTGGAATCGGTTTGTAGGCTTATGAACTGAGTCCATTGAAAACATAAACAAGAAACACAAGAACAACAAAGTAACCGTTATCATTAATTATTTCCTTCGTCCTAATGAACTTAATGGATATCTGGATTTTGTTGCTATATAGCATATCAATGAATAATTCAATGCCCTTGGAGTATTCCGGTTCCAATTTGCCATGGATGTTGAACGTCAGGCGTTAACTTGGCTCCTCGCCATAAAATATCACCGAACCGGGAACGAGGGCTGAAGGCCAAGATTTATTTAGTGATTAACGTATGAACGTGCATTTATTTTCTACACTAATCTATATTGACCATACATTATAATCAATAAGTACCGATTAGTATAAATAAAATGGAGATCAATTAAATGGCTTATAAAGGGTTAATTATGCGGTCCGTGAATTAGAGAAAAAAAACCGGCCTTAATTAAATTGGAATTAAAAATAAAATAAGTTTTTAACTGCTTCACTGAAGTGCAATGCTCAACGAGATAGAATAGTACCTACTAAATTGGCCCATTATGATTTGATTTTAACTATATCGTGATCGATATGAGATTTTACTCGATTATATTAATGTATATAGAACTTGCCAACTCGAAGTGTTCCAATTAATGCGTCAATATATAAAGTCGTAGATATTTAATATTCTCTTTGTCTTTCTGTATTTCTAGAATAAGAAGGAGAAAATATTAACTCCAGTTAGTCAAAGATTTTGCTCATCTAGGTAGCACCTAGATTGAATTTCGAATATCCTCAATTTTTCTTTACAATCCAGACAATATAATAAAACTTTTGAAGATATAATTGGTATAAGTATTGTTGTCCACGAGTCGCCATTGTAATAGTGCCCACATCCTCGCAATGAAAATAGTTTGGCCACTTGTTTCAATAGAATATAATAGGGTCGACGACCGCCGCCATTTTAGTCTTGTTTGTTTACGTTTTCTTTCGGTTGCCTAGCGCACGCACCATGCACCACAAGGGTTGATGTGCACGGCCGATGATAATTATTTATAAACATATTTAGAATTAACTAGTAAGCCGTTACTAAAAATAAAAAAATACACGTGCGTTCAAAAAGTTTTTTAACAGAATATATTATTTCAGTGCCTTCGGATAAGCGTACCGAACGATTACATTACACTTAGTTTGGCATCTTTGTAACTACATCATATCATTAATATTTTATTCCGTCCATAGACAACATAAGGAATTATCTATTACTTCGCGGATCTATATACAGAAAATACTGACTGACGAATTCATTATGAAAGTAAAGTCAAGCTGCTGTCAGAAATGGTAAAGGTTTGGAGCCACCGAAGAAATTTCTGAAACCACATTGCATTTCTCTATCATGTGGAAGGATCTTAAAGCCTAAATCCATGACTGTTGTAGAGCATAGTGCATAGACATCAATAACTAACATAACAGACAAAAATATTATACCCGGTGCACTATATGAAGTGTACATTAAAATGGAATAAATACAGGTTAAAGACGATAGCATTGATTTCCAATTATTCCGCATCTATGTAAAGCCATTTTAAAGGCCAGCTCAGGCCTCGTAAGATGTGCTTCGTCAAGCGCAACCCTTTGCCTTGACGACTTCCCCTATTGTAATATTAGTTTACTTATTATAATTACATGTAATAAATATATCTGTAATGTATATATATTGTCAGGGATGAATTAATTTATTTGTTTATATTCCCTTGTAGCGGATTCAAACAGCCTATTACTTAGTGCGTGCTGCGAGCGTAATATCTCGGGAGAAAAATCCAGGGATGATAAAATATTAGCGCTGGTAACTCGGTATCTGAATCATTCTATCTTTGCTGATGAAATGCGCTCTAGTAGGGAGTCAAGGAAAAGGTTCAGAAATTGTCTTTTCGGGCTGGATGTTTCAGATGAATTTATTTTGCTTTAGGTTTAGTTATTTATATACAATAGGTGTTTATGTAAATTTCAGGTGAAGAGCGTAAGGGTGGGGTTGAATTCTGAGTTACATAGGTTTGAGAAGTTAAGGTAACTTAACCACTGTATTGATAGTTATTTGTATTTAACATATTTAACATTCTGTCGATTTTAACCAATAGAGCAGACCGTTGCCGTTAAAGAATTTCTAACGTGGTGTCTCGCTTTTGCCTACACTATTTAGAAGGTGGACCTAAATTTAGACGCATGAGTTCATTACTTTATCCGGATAAGTATTTCCACATGCGTTACCTACACACGAATACGGCTACTGCCTAGTGTATACACGTCTACATTTCCTATGTCCACATTATCTATGTGTGAGTCAGATGTGTCCTAGCCGTGGTATAAGTATTTTTGGAGACATCTTGCTGCGCACTATGCAACCGCTCGTTCAAGGCTTCGTTTCCGGCAAACCAAATACTCTGATTCCAACAAAATACTCGCTACTCTCGTGATAATTGTAATCCATGCTATGTATCTGTGTGTGCATGTGCAAATATTTGTAATTTTTTTATTATTACATATAAACAACAAAGTCAATGTATCAAAGTATCTGGCAAAATTCTATAAATAAATAATTGATATCCATCCGTTATTTTAAATTTTAATTTCGAATGTTTTTGACGCTTCAATAAAGCAAAAACACAATAAAACCAAACCTAGTGTAAACTAAAGTTCTTGGACGAATTGAATTACTTTTATTAATTTTTATATACATAGTTCAGGTATGTACAAAGGCGCGCACAGAAAGAAATTACTCCTTTTTTGATTAAATAAACAATTAAAAAATATCAGACAGTGATTTTATAAGATATTCCCTATTGTGTATCAAGAAACGTTTTTAATTTTAATATTCCATCGCCTGGGCCCTCGTAGTTTGGACAATGACGAACTCTGTAACATTTGCACACTAAAAAACCTAAAAGAGTTTTTTCATTCATAAAAAGTCGGACGGATTGCATTAAAAATAAAGAGTATAGACTCAATTTGTATGTTTTGACAAAGATATCCACGTCATCAATAAATTAGGCCGGTGAAAATGGCGCACATTGCGAAAATCGCGCGCCATGATTCAGAGTCTCCTTTCGATCTCATTTTCGTGTCGGCCATGTTTATTTACAGCTCGAACACTCAAGAGAATAAAGGTCGGGAATTTGCGTTCTCGTTACTGTTTTGTATAACAATAATCGACCCATTATAATTCCACTGTTGGAATATGGGTTTCCTCGCATATTGAGAGGGCTAAGGCCTTAGTCCGCCACGCTGGTCAATTGGGGGTTGGCAGACTTTACACATTAAATTTTTTTTTTATAAATTCCGAGGTTTCCTCATAATGTTTTTTCTTTCACCGTTAGCAAGTGATCTTTTAAAATGCATTTTTTTAAAGAGGTGCGCGGTAAGGTGATTTGAACCCAGCACCCCCGGAGTAAGGGGCTGAATTCTTAACCTCTAGGCTGCTACTGCTACATTTTTACTACTATTTTGTATGCTGGTTTAGATTTGAATTAAGATTAATGTAAAATTGACTTGGAAATGTGGCCACAAAATCTGTTCCGCTTCCTTAACTGCGTCAGAAATGTGGTAACGCAATTTTGCTTCGAGCCTTATCTGAATCTTATGCCGTAGCTTAGTTCAGATAAGCAAATGTTCAACTATCGAGAATAAGATTAAAATTAGTAAGTCAAAAAGACTGTAGACTAAGATGATCTTACAAAAAGAATGACTGTCCTACTGTAAAACCCATAGATTTTTCGGTGAGAGTTGCACAATAGTTAGGTACCCAGATATTTTATTTCGCATCATCAACCCTTCGTTCATTCTACTTTCGGAAATAGACTGCTCGCAGAAAGAAAAGATTTAATACTAAAAGCAGTCAACGTAGGTATATTGAGCGTATAAAGTATTGATAAAGTTTTTAAGCAAATTTACCTTTCCTAACAATAAAGTTTTAAGCATGGTTAAGTTAAAAAAAATTAAGTTTAATTAAGTTTTTAATTTTTATGTTTTTAATTTTTTTTACACAGGCTCATGCGATCACTAAAATGCTTTATTAACATCTTTGATTTACTAAGTTAGTCTCTAAATATAAGGTATATTTACGTAATTAATTCTCAATTAACCATATCTTTCGCTTTTCAAAACGGGTTACACGAGTACATAGGTAATGCTGTCCTGTTGCAATACGATATGATGTAAGTATATTTCTCTGAATAAGCATAGTCGCATATATGTATATCTACATAACTTGGGCACTGCGCGATATTTAAAATCATTTCTGTTAGTCTAGATTTAATCTGAAGAAAACAAGCAAAAATCATTGTTTCAAGATCTGATGCAATATTATCAAGGACTAGGTTATCTCTAACTGTGTAATTTTCGATGGATTTTCGAGATAGCAAAGAAACCGAAGAAAAAGCGCGACTTTTTTAAACACCTATTGATATGTTTGCTCTTTTGTAGTGCAGCGTATAGTGTAAATGAAGACTAAATACTGTTAACCCTTGTTCAAGCAAATTTATTTATTATAATTATATCTAACTATTATGAATCCCGTCTATCGCCACACTTGTGGGGAAATTTCTGAGCAACGGAAATTGTCATAACCAGTATACGAATACAGTCTAGACATCTATACATACTCTTATGCTGTACAAAAGCACATACATAATATACGTAGACATAACTGAGGAATGAATGAAGTGTAATCCAGTAGGAACTCAGTGAGGACGCTCCAATTGCGCCAATTATGGCCCAGATTGAACTCGCCGACCCGGATCGTATGAGCGACTACAATACGAGTCCATAATAGCATTTTCAGATCAGGCGATACAATCTCGAAATTGGTTATTTACGGCAGAGTGGACGTGTCTCAACCCCACCATCATGTGATGGCTGGTTTTGTATAAAAACCACACCCAATTAAGCGTCCTTTAATGTGGGTAAGGGTATAATATTCTCAATCAACCAATGGCAACAACTGTGTCTTGTTGGCAACACTGACGCCTAAATCGAAGCACTATCGTATTTTACAGAGCTTTGCTGAAAGTTACGCCTATGTGGGTTTATAAATTATCTTCTAATAAATTATCTTTATTATATGTAGTTCTTTAAAACCATTTGTATTCATATCACACGTAAGCCATTTTATTGTTTCAAAGCAGATATGTAATGTTTCTGGTTAAATTAACGACAATATGTTAATGCAAGCGGAAATACAGGATCGCGTTTTCAAATTGATTACATCGTTATCTAGCGAGAGACGAGCGAGCTGAAACCCGTTTGGTGCAGAGAAAAAAAAAGCTTATTTTCTAAGTATCCGATCCCACCTGCCTCGAGTTCTTGTCTTGGCCAATTTATCAAACGGCCATTCACATTAAGGTAATGTTATTAAAGGACATGTTTCCATTCGGGATCCCCCATGTTGTTTGTACAAAGATACCGATGAATGAACTCTTAGAAAAAAAAACAGTTGAATTTTTCCTTTAAAACAAAATGGTGGACGTGAACCAAATGCATGGAACTACTTGTGTATATATTACACTCTCATTTGGAAGCTTCCTATCCAGTCTGTTAGTAACGGACTTTATTTAGCTCAAGTGATCTAAATATTATCACACCAGATCATGTTAGGTTGTGGGCTGTAACTGGCTTGTTTAGTCAATTGTTTGTAAGTTAATGTGTTATGTGTACGTACGTACATACACGAGGCCAGTGAAATGCCATACGTAAGCGTATTCAAAATTCTTCTCGTTCTTTGATAAAATTTGCCTGCCCTTGTAAATATATTCACTTGTAGGTAATTGCGGGGCAATTAATGGGAAATAATATAGAGTGTCACTATATTTGTTAGTGTCTTTCTAATTGAATACGCTATTGTCTTTCTAGATGATTTTATAGAAGCAACGAAGACGTTTATAAGTGACGTTTTCAGAGATAAATATTATGGCATTATGCACTGTATCGAAAGTGAACAGTAAAAATGTGAGTAGTTAATCAGGGTTACATTATTCTTTTACACAGTCTCGTGAGGTCGATCGTGGGAGTAATATATTGACTACTATGTAAATTTATAGTACAACAATTGGACAATGTGTTAGCTACTAGCGTCCTTGCCGTGAAGCACTATCAAAATTTCCGATTTATAAAATCGGATTTAGTAAAAAAGCTTCCAATTTTTTTAGGGTTAAGTAAATTTGTAAGATTTCGTTATAGCTACATCGTTTTAGGCAGCGTTTATTTCGATAATGTGTTCGTACAAACTTTATTTATCTATTTAATTTGTTCATACTATCAATGAGTAGGTTCTATGCGTACTAGAACACAACTTTTAATAAGTGTAAAGAACAGAACTTTTAATAAGTATAAACTATAAACATCTAAGAGATTATCATTAAT
>DWDT01004176.1:0-11491 GCA_018245595.1 Microceris scylla | reverse complement strand
AAGCCGGAGAAAAAAACTCCCAGCACTCTTTTAAATAACAAAATGTGAATAAAGTTAGCCATGTTGCAGTATGGCCAGTCTGTTAAATAGCACACGTGACAGCCATCGTGTGTGTTAATATCAGCCTACTGTCATCTATTATTACGGAGGGAGGACAAAGGAACTTCTTATCCAAAGTATAACCATTGATTCGCACTTTTTCAAAGCTACCTGTGAGCCTGGAATTATTCAATCTGAAATTCTTAGCATCTCGTTTCAATGTTTTATATTTATAACCTTCTCATTACATATTTAGTGACCTTCGGAAACTTGAATGGAATGTCACATGATCCGGCGGTGACAGCGATTTTTTGCTTCTCAGCGGTCTGCCTTCGTATTTAATTACTCAGCGGATAAGTTTAATTCTAGACTAGAGACATAAGTACAGCGTAATAAAAACGTTCAGATCAAACTTTTCGATCAAATTTTCAATGCATCTAAAATTTGGCAATTTTTCAGAAAACATGTATTACAAAATAAAAACACATAATGTCTAATGTTTCCTTCATCATTTCAATGAGTCAAATCTGCTGGTTGATATAATGAGGCAATATATACATCCTTGTCGTACACAAGGAGAACAATAATTGAATAATTGGTCACATTCAGCGCTACATTAAAAGTAAGCTCGGGCGAGCGGCGCGCCGGTGGCTAACTACACATTAGTTACAAATAGCCGGAGAAAAGTAAACATGATTATGTCGTCGGCAAATGTTTGTGACGTGCAATATTGGAGCGCTATTGTGTTGTAACGCGATTGTTTGAACTCGCGCCGCGGTTCGTATCGGGTGTCGTGTTTAACAATTTGTTTCCACTTAATGTGCAAACATGTATAATATATGGTTTGGCGATTTCGATCGTTATGATGTACGGGGTAATATTTATTGTAACAACAGTATTATAGACAGAAGCGTATTGTAGAATTGTACACTCCTCTGTACCGAGTTCGCTGCTAGATCATACTTGGTCGTCAAATTCACGACTATTTGTCCGCGTCATTCGTACCTGTATCTGCCGAGCCATCGTAGCTAACGTGTTCTATTACGAGAGTTTACTATCTTGATGTGAATACATCCGGCCGAAACCGGCTCCGATAACGAATCGGATAAAACTATCAGTTGCAAATTACACCAGATACACTGTGTAAACACAAAAAAAAAAGTAAATACGTCTACAGTGTTTCATATTTTCAATTTGCGATTGTCTTGCGTTTATTTCAGAAGCCGAAGTGTATGCCGTAGTATAACTATATTAGAATGACTCGATACTAATTGTATTGTCTCAATACTTTATCTATCGGATGTTTAGATTAACAGATTTATAACAATTGATATAATGATATTAGATATAATGAATTAGTCTAGATTATAAATATATAATCAATTGAGTATTACGTATATTATAGTCCATGTCGTAACACGCTATAAATTCAAACGAGCGCATAGATTACAACAATTTTCGTCAAGTGCACAAAAAAGTGACATCGGTGAACGTCGAGTATAATCTCATGATATAATAAAAATCCCAGCGCTCGGTTTTTATTTGGCTGCCAGAGATCCAAGCCACTTGTCACTGGTGTTACAGTCATCCCTCTTTCCTTAATCTCACGAGCATTAGCCATAACGTGTTCTGGTACTACATCTGCAATATGTACGTTACATTTAATGGTACACAAAAATAATATTCGTAGTAAAATAGCGGCGTATTAACGAGTGCTCGCACCCGGAAATACTTATATAAGAGATTGCCGCGAGACTATAGATTACACGAATCAGTGCATTATTTTTTGGCCGCAGTAAAAAGCGGAAGATTTGTTCAGCTTTATTTGGTAGAGAGAAAACGCCGGGAAAATACCTCGTTATCTCTTTCATTTGCGGGGGATTGTTTCTGGCCCTCTTTATCCGTCTTCAAGACACTCGACGCGTTCTTTTCGTTTTTCGCACTCGTCACCGTTCCGTTACTTTCAGTCTTTTGTTTACCACTTTTTTTCTTGCCTTCCTTTTTACTACCCTCAGCATTGCTTTTAGGAGAATCCTTGATCCTCACTATGGTAACTGTCGATCACTCTCGGGTTACAAATTTGAGATCAGCTGCGATTAATAGAGCGCGCTTCTTTTATTTTGATCGAAGTAAAATATCAATTGAACTATGATGACACTATAATTATAATGACACTAATATTAAATCACGATTTAAACACACTCATATCTAATTAAAGTTAATTGCACTAGAATCCGGGAACCACTCTAAGAATGTCTTTGTTTAATGATGATGACGGCACAGAATTCTTTATTACACTTTTTATACACGGTAAAATCCAGTGAGAGAAAAACACTGCAATCCTCAAGGCACTGAAATCCAGAATTTAGCGTCAGTGAGGCAGGGAGCCGATCCGCCGGTGTACAAAAATAAAGATAGATCGTGAAACGAGCAGACACAAAGAAGGCGAGCGCGCAGAGAAACACGTGCCATCGAGCGCGCGGCCGGGGCGGGAGTGCGGCCGGCGGCGGTGCGGCGGGGCGGGCGGCCCGCGCCCCGCGCCTCGCGCACGCGCCGCCCGCCCTACGAGCGGCCGCCGGAGCGTTTCTCGCCATGCGATACACATGTAAACGGCTTTCGGAAGCCAATACATGCCCACGCAAACATTCCAATAGGATTAATTTATTAACCGATAAACGCTTAATTGTGCCCGCTATTATAATTACATTTATATCCAATTAAAATGACAACGTAATTTGTTCACGTTGTGCTTCGAACTGTCGGCATTTGATCGCGAAATGGAATGCTATTCAAAAATTATACTGGTGAATGAAAATATGTTACAATATGATTTTACTCAATTTCTTTCGATACATCAAGTACTGTAATAAATATGAGCATACTTTACTTCCCTATGGTGTTTTTAGTTACATATAGAATACCCACAAGTAATATTATAAGAATGTTATGTTTCAATCTTTTATCGGTTTTCATAACCGCGCACTGCTGCTCTCGGCAAACATTCCACATACCGATGTAAAAACAACAAATAAAACCGAAAACCGCGATTTGTAGATAAACTCGTTAATAATAGCGTGTTTGCTATTAATTTAATGGCCGCTGCGGTTTAGATTGCAACGGCCACTGAAGCAACGGCGTCTGACCGAGCACACTGCAACACATTACGCTCGTAATTAGCGTATTCCAATAGTGCTCAATTTATACGCCATTACAATACAATACGATGATTCAATTAACATGAGAGGGCTATATTTCAAATTAATACAGAAACGATCAGTGCATTTGTTGATTGCGGGGAATTATATTTCAGATATCCCACTCATATTAATTACCGGATGTCGGTTAGGGTTGGCACAGTAATTGTCACAGAGTTCGGGGTCTCGCACATGGTGACTGTATTATAATTATGGGTATTTATATGAGGTAGATATTCCATTTTGCTCAAGGAAGTTGCTTATATAAATGTTAGTGAATATTCAAAATAGACGTGTTCAAAAAAGTTATCAAGATTTTATCGTCAAGAAATAATTGACCGATATAACAATAATTAGGAGTAACATACTGACAACATACGACGAAAGAAAATAGGGATTGGCACACTATACTTTTAAATAAAAGTTAAATTACAATAATCGTGTTTGTAGCGACAACCCTATAAGAAACATGAATTGAATATATTGTGTGTGGTGGTACGTACGTATTTAATATACATTATAAGCTAAATGATTGCGTTTGTTCAATGAAATGTGCTGTGATTTAATTATTCGTACCTAATAATGAAATTGTATTCAGCTTTTGTACGACTATGGGCAAAACTAATATCGGAATTTCAATTTAACTCGCTTTCGTGATATTTTAGTGCTGTGAATGTTATTACGGCGTTCGTGTTTATTCGGTTGTATTATTTTCCCGGTTGTTTTGTTATTTGGTTGGTCTGGGAATAAAGTGTTTCATTAAAATATCGCTTGCATAGAGATACCTAATTACTATCGGCTGCAGGGAATACTTTCGGTTCAAAATCAGTTTTATAATACAGAAACGGTTCTGGTGATGGTCGTAATAAAAAATCGATTAATTAACTTTTTATTGCGATACCTCTAAAATAAACGGGGCCAACTTAATGCTTAATTCAAATTCAGTTAATGTAATTAACGCTCGTAATTTAAACATTCCACAAATTTTATGTACGAGCATAATAAATAAAATGAGTATTTAAAATTTACTGTCTGGGACTCCTAAACCGGCATGCGTGTATGAAGGGAGCGATGAATGTAGAAGCGCATCAGGTGTTTAAGCATAAGAGATATATGGAATTCAGTGGTCTTTGCTTACACTGTAAGGGAGCTGGCCTAATAATAATAATATACTTAACTTATACAGCGGTGTAGAGCTGTTCAGACATAATATACTTGACTTATAGCGCGATGTAGAGCGTCTGCAGTTAATAGTGTAATCGGACAGCAACGAGAGCTGGAAGTGCATCCTGTCGGCGAGTGGCCGCGGCTCGGGGCACCTAGCAGATCGTACCAGTACTTTGTGGCTTTGCGAGCTATTTGCACGTCACATTTATATTAGTCGTACACATCCTTACCTAAGTGCTGGTTATTTCTTTTAATGTTTCCTGATAAAAATAGTGACATTTGTTATTCTCCACCTACGCCGTAAGGAAATAACAGTGATCAAACACGCCTACAGCCGTTTTGCATGCATGTATTTTTGTCGTTGTCCATTACAGAGGTTAAACTAAAAAACTACCAATAACTTTTTTCATTATAAATATGTCTTACAAAAACTAAAAAAAAAACAAGTGCAATATTTTTTTTATGCTTTTTGTTATAACATAATTCAAATACTAGTTAGTAATCGGCAAACTATTCGTTGTGAATAAAGACACTCGTTTAAATATGAAAGATACTTATAATAAATTTCGATCTGTGTGTTTGTAAGTAACGCACACTATACGACACGATATGGGGCAGGCAGTATGTACAATGCAATACATATATCCGAGCTCCAATTAAGTTCCAGCGAACGTGAAGCGGCCCGCTTCCGGCATTGATTACGCAGATTGAAATCTCCGCGCCGCCCTCGCGGCTTGTTAATGATGCAATAAAAACGACTTAGCAGTACACAGCCTCCGGAAGCCACTCTCGTTTATAATACTAACAAATAAATATGAATCAAAAGACACGTGTAATGTCTCGCTAAAATCAAAATACTAGCTAGCAAAGATGCTCAGGAAAAGGCAACCGGAAAGAGAAAGCCCAGCGAAAGGATTTTTGGGGACGTCACACCATCAACTATTAATATGTACAAACATTTTCCGATGTTCGTATACCATTTAATAATTCCACGTACTCTTTAATGACGTACACTTTAATCGCACCAACTGGAGAGAAACCGAGTCTAAAATTGTCACCAAATCTTACAATACTGTACGGTACGCTAACATTATAAGCAAACAATTAGGCGTGAAGCGACACCAAATGGCCCTCAATTGCGGTATTATCTAACAACATGATTTGTTAACCGCCCGCTTGCGGAGTGACAAAAGTAATTAACACTTACGATACACTAGAGGTGCCGGTTTACGACCGACCCTCGGGGGCCCGCCCTCCGCCCGCGGGGCCGCCGGAGGGAGGGGGGAAGTACAGGGTACCGCGATAACGATCGAAGCTATTTCAGCGGCGATTAAATTTTCGAGGTTCCCTTAATTTATTTTACGCACGCTTTATTTTCGCCAGATAATGGAGAGCGTATCAGTGAATTTTCCACTCGTTAATAAATCAGCCAACGTTAGTACTTCTTACGGGCGAATTCGGAAATTATTTCGCCATGAATAAATTATGATAATTAATCAGTACAGAAATAAACTGCCGTCCACAGCTGGACACAGGCCTCTTCAATAAAACGCCATTGGTCTCGATGTTCAGCTCTTCGCATCCAACCACAATAATTCCATATAATACAAAAAAAACCAAAGGTATATGAAGTTTCTCACTTAATTTTAATATTTATTGAACGCGACATACAATGATTACGAAATCATTCTTTTCGAGATAACAATGAACGGATAAGGAAAAGAGAAAGTGCGAGACCAAATTTTGAAAGTGTGACTTTGGAGCGGACGAGGACATATTATGTACAAGGCGACAACGAATAGCTCATGCACAAAACATATTAATGATCCGAGGTGAGTCGTGCGCGCGCGCCTCGCATCGCAACGAGCTGCGCCGTCCGACTTGGTGCTGAGGCGCACTTGCGCATACATATTGTTGGGCGGACACACTTCTTCATCATACCTATACATTGTTAACGAAATCAATGTCTGCACTGTGTCTCGATAACTGGCAATCTTGTACAATGGCAAAACTTTCCAGGCGCGATGTTGCGTTCTAGGATGTTGTTTCATTATTCATAAATTTATTGCTGTTAATTACAAAACATGTTAAGTTTTTACGTGGACAGCGATTAAAGTTCAAAACGCTGCTGTTAAATGTAGAAGTGGACAAGTTATTATCGCATCCCATTTGCGTGAAAAATGCAGCAGTTGCCAACAAAGTGAGCAAAAGCCTCGAAAGAACAAAAGAGAGCTGGTTCGCTTTGATTTTGTGAATGTATAAAAATAATAAACAAACGCTGGAACGTTTCTTAATGCACGAAGCTGTTTGTTATTCTATGATCGGCGTTTGAAGCGTTGAGATTGAAGTTGAAATATTAACGGATAAAATGTAAACGATATTTACTGTCATCTACGTGGCGGGCGGCAGCGCCGAGGGGTGGCGGAACGGGGATGGCTTGCAGCTAGGGTTGCTAACTGTATGTTCGTGTAACTGATTGCATTTGCAGTTTTCGGATAAGAAATATATTTTTTTTTATACTTGAAGTCAGATGAAGGTGAGTCTTAGAAATTGGTTAATCTAAGAAAAGTATAAATGATCTGTTTTCCTGTAAGAGTATCGTGGCTGCAGGTTTAGGCTGGCCGGCTCAGCGGGCAGCGAGCGGGCAGCCCTGGCGGCGCGCAGAGCGCAGTGCAAGGTGACATCAAATTTTCAACGAACACGCCGAGTATCTGCCGGCATTATCTAGCCGTTTGCGAGTGCTCCGGCGCTTTTCATATCTTTTCAGTAAAAATTTCTCAAGAGCTACATTGTTTCCGGGCGGTTTTGTGAGTTTCGCCAGATAGTCCAACATTTATTAGTCTTTTTAACGCGAACATAAAAGAGAATCGCACAGAGAATAGACTTTGCTTGTCTAAATAGGAGCTTGGTTTTACTTTGGTTAGCTAGATATTTGCATAATGCGTGTAGTTTGGTTGGTCAAAGCGATCGTTTGTTGAAATTGTTTTTAATGTCACCATACTGTCCTATGTACCCAATCTACTCCTACATATACATATATGTAAAAGATAATAAAAATAGTCTTAAACGTAATATCAAGTATAAAGACCACGTTATTATAAACTGGGCGAATAATAAACATTTTATTACGACTTTCATCAGGATACAACAGACAACAAAGGCCCATTACCGAAAAGCTGAACAAAAAGGTCGCAAAATGAGCGACTAAGAGCATCATACCGGCAAATAGGGCGAGGGCGGGCACTGACAATCTCGTTATAGATGTGAATAAATAATGAGTAAGCATCAAGGTTCGCAGCGCGGGCGGGCGGAGGGCGATCGAGCCGCGCTCGGCGGTGGCGCTCGGTGCCTAGCTTACGCCGCCACAGCTCCAATTTATTCCGCTAATCGAGCTCACCTCGCCCGCTCCGTGTCAATTAATTAACTACAACTTAACCCTCACCTGCCCGCGCCCGCTCGCTGCCAAAGGCAGGCGCGCGCGTATTCACCGCCCATGCATGCCAGACATTAACTTGGTGCAATGGAATGGTTGAAGCCATAGCATTGTACTTTGAGAAGTTTCAGTTCAACAAAGTTCTCACGAGACTTGGTATATTCGAGCATAATTAATTCTTGATATACATAAATTAAGTTCTAGTGTTTTATAATTTTTTCGATGTTCTTATAAAAGGCACAGGATTAACATAACGAAGTATAAACTAATGCTTTTACAAATGTGTGAAGTAAGTCAAAATAGCATGAAGAATCAATATAATACATTATATCAATTGTAAAAAGAAAATGAAAAGATTTGCACGCGCCCGCGGCCAGGTGGACGTGATCGGCTCTCGGCGGAATGTGCCAGCCGCCTGCCAACTGAGTTGTTTATGCACTTGACGGCATCGATCAACCCACACGCCGATACGCGATCTCGCATTGCAACTCTCCTGTCTTACAGCCACGAGCGCACCATACGAACAGACGGATTACAACATGTTAAATATAAACCGCCTTTTTATTTTTAAACGTCGAACGCAAAAAGTCCACGTGTTTACGTATGTCACAGGCATCGGAACATTTAATTCAAGGAAATATTTTCATATATGACGGCGTGCGCATAGCATATTTGCAAAATACATTTTCCGCGCAGCGCAAACGTGCAGTCTGTTAACTTGACGCTGTTCGCTAACAAAGCATTGTTGCATAAGAGGATTTGGTCAAAGAGAAAGAGAATTTCGACGCGCGCTTTGTGCGCCAAATTGAATTGAATGTCATATAGAACGCATTCCGTATGCTCAAAGGGAGTGTAATTGCGATCTGGCGGCTCCATTTAAAATGAATTCGTACAAATCTGAGCTAAGCACGAAGGTGAACGTCAGAGCCGGCGCGTTGGCGTTACTATGCGGTTAGTGGTTAGGACTAAAATTACATTTAACAATTAAAATAGGGATAATTAAATTCTATACGCTTCTCGCTTGCCAAACGCCGCTTAAAATAATAATTTATAAGGTTGTGTTCCGTGTTCCTAATCAGTTGTTAGGTACCTACACATGTTATAAAAATTCTCATGTCACACAGTAAGGTTACAAGAATTGGATATGTTAACGCAAATACCGAACAGATGGATTCGTCGGCGGGATTTAAAAATCCGTAAAATCACAGTAGTACAGAGAGCGGCGGCGCGGCGCTCGGCAACATCGGGGGCGATGTTCGAGCCGGTGTTCCCGTTGCAAATCGCGCGCCCGTCCACTCGTGTCGCACTGCGCGATTTGGTCGCTTGCCAGCCGCTTTGTTTTATCGTTTTTGCAAACTATTTGGCATCTAAACTATGTTTACATTTAATGATACAGAAAAATCGCAGTCGATATTTCAATTTGTCACGGCACCGGCTTCGCGGATTGAGCTGCGATGATGTAATGGAGATGAAAGAAAATCATTAAATAGTCTTATTTGACTATAAAGTATCTTGAAACGTTGTATATAATGGAATTGTAATGGCAAATGCAAGTGGATTTATGTTTTGTTTTTACATATTATTTTTTAAAACTTATTGTGGAGAAGTTCATCCATAATCTGTTACATAAAAGGTTGGATAAGAAATTCAAAGGAGACAAAATTAGGGACTTAAGAGTGCCATTACGTTATGTATCTACCTTAAGTTGCCTAATAAAATAATAACGCGGTTTGGAGGGCACAACAAACCATAAGAGATAAAGGGAGAGCGTAATAAAAACAGTTCAATTTTAGGGATATTTTGTCGAGGTTATATCCATAAACTGAGCAGAGGAAAGAGGGGTGGCGGCCACCCTCGCGCGCGCGCTCCCCTGGCACGGAGTAATGAATAAACTCACTAAACACAATTTCACGATGACAGTAATCGTACCATCTTATAATATTTTACGACCGTGATTTTGTACAATCGTGTAGCTTAAATTTTTTGTGTAATGCGCATTTTTTTATTTCTAAAGCGTCGCAGGGGATATATCCATTCACCAAGGGGACTAGCTTACAGTGTTACGATTCAGAGTAGCGAATATGTTGATAATAATCAGCAATCTAAATTAATAATATTGAAGGAACCGTGAATAAACATATTTATATTTCTATTGCTATAAACAAATATAAGCCATATTTTAAAGTCATGGAGTATTTGTAAAACCCTTGCGAAAGCGATCCTCCAGCGCACATAAAACTGAGGGCATAATGGGCGCCGAGTCATGATCGTCGCTTGTAGCGGACTCAATTTATTTGCCGACTTGTGACCGAGGCCGGCTCTCTCCGTATCTCGCGAACTCTAACTCGACTTGGGTGAAAAGAATAGTTTTGTTTCTGAGTCGACTTCCTTTTCAACTTGATAAATTATTTATTTAATAAACGCAATATCACGCCTGTAATCCCCGAAGAGGTAAGCATAGAATTGTAGTACCCTCAAGTTTCACCAGTTACGTGTAACATTTTAATGAAATTTTAAGCATATTATTCCAAACGTTATAATTTTCCTATTTTGGACAACCACTAACCTTTATTAAGACGACGACATGCGATCAACAGATACGCAAAGAATTATTACGTAGCATTTTAACCTTAAAAATAGTTTAAGACAACTGTCTTAAACAAATGCTCTATTGATAACAATTGCAATAGACAGTCTCGTACACAAGTAAGTGTCGACTCTAAGAATCGCCAACACACATACTCGGCAGAAGCGTAAACGGTGTGGAGCTTACAGGGCAAAATCTCGACAATGCCCGAATCGGAAGGCTGACTGAAACGCTGGCAAGCTCCGAGCGAACCGGGTGTTGCTGCGCGCTGTAGAACAAAGGTATTAAAGGGAATGTTCAATCTGGTTCCTTTGGAACGCAGATAGTGTCGCAACGACATCGCTCGCCCGTTTGGCAAAATATTTATACTTTAATACGAAAAGTCCCTTAAGGTGGCAAGCTAATGCTTCTAAAATTTCATACGTCAGTTTGAATTTCCCACTGGCATGTGCATTATACTATGTATCCGTTTTAATTTAAATATATACGAACTAAATTCAATTATTCCGTTAATGCGAATGTTGATGGATGCTGGTGTGGTGCCGGTGCGAGTATATTGACTAGATAGACAATATTTTTTTTTATATTCTAAGCAAGATTTTATTTTATTTACCTTATTGTACATTCAAATATAAAGAGTTTAATTTGAATGGCAAAATATACAAAATTAAATTATATTGGATATCAATGTCGGCTAATTTTGTGCGTATAAAAAGAAGAGCTGGACTTTTTAATCATTATTATTTAAATTAAATTCAACAGATATATCCAGATCGATAACTATTCATATACCTGTTATGTACTTTTACTCCTTTTTAATTAGTTTAAAATACGATTTCTATTTCATGCATAAATTAATTATTTACATACGTCGATAAATAACTATTTATTGTTTACATACATATGTAGATATAACGAATAAATTGTAATAATATTCTATCCGTATTTTTATAACACGAATTTATACATTCATTTTTTTTTTAAACCCAAAGCCGTGATAGCTTAGTGGTTAAGAATTCAGCCCCTCACTCCGGGGGTGCCGGGTTCAAACCCATGGCGCGCACCTCTTTA
>DWDT01004175.1:0-11491 GCA_018245595.1 Microceris scylla | reverse complement strand
TTGCTGACTTTTATGAATTTTATAATAGATGGCACTATGTGTAATCTATAATCCCGTAATATAAGACACAGTGTTGATATTCGCTGTTTTATCAAGCCATTAGTCAGCTAATCATCTCTTTAGGCATTGTTTAGAAGATTAAATCTCTTATAAATTAAGGCAAGGTAGATGGATAGAACATATTGGCACGATAAAGTACCACTGATAAATCTAAGTCTAATGCGAAGTAATTATGGTTGAAACAATTTTAGTTTAGAGTGTGAACAGCGTAGTTGCCGGTTTAAATGAACTCAAGGTCTCCTGGGACCGTTACAGACTCTTTCAGTTCTCAGAAGAGCAACGTATTTGTAAACAGCCTCAAATAGGACACCTAATAAGCAATACTAACTACATTACGGTACTGACGTTATGATACTGACATTCAAAGTGATCTGATTATTAATCTTCGCATTCCTGCATATTTAACTGCAGTTTACAATTTCAAATAACAATAACAATTAATGTCACGTGAACTCATTGACAACAGCACTGTACCTACAGATAGATGCCCGTAGGCGGTAGCCAACATTCACAACTGTTAGCCGATCGTTTGAAACTCTTTTTACATAAAAATACAGTCGCGCTGACAATTCAATTTGTTTTTGTGAAGATTTTATTGTTGGTAAGCTCCTGGGCTCTTGTTATAATTGATCTGCCCGAGGGCTGTGTTCGAATCAAATAAACCAATTTATTGTTCTTGTCAATTACGCTTACTCCTTTTCTATATAAGAGGCCAAAAATTAATTGATAAAGCTATTATTGTTTACGAGAGAGTTTACTGGATTTGCTTTTGGATCCTCGGTCGTTCATTTGTGTATTTGACCCATTGTTTTGATATAGCGTTGTTGTTGTAAAAAAATACTTTTTGTTTTAGGTGCTGTTATAAGTATTAATGTAAAATTCAGGAAATACAATGTTCAATGTGTTCAATAATATTTTTTGTCCTTTGTCCTTTTTTTGTACCTACTCTCCTGCCATGTTGTGTTCCATATATTTTTTAAAGTTGAATAAAACCATGACAGCTTCTTAAAAGCTAATGCAGGCGTAACAAAGATGAATTTCACGACTAAAATGGTTCTACACTTAGAATAGCTAATGTATTCACCGTGGCATTTGGACGGATTAAAAATTAATGATATTGATGCGTTAATACACGAACTAACTTTTACCCACATCAGTATATCTCCCGCAACTATTCTGAAAATCCTAAAGTAAACTTCGGTAGGATTCTATTTATGGAGAATCGAAACTTTATCAGAATCGTTTATTAAACGAACTTCGTATAAATACTGAGATAGACACATATGTGTTTCTAATTGAATCTAACATTAGAAAATAATTTATATAGTTGTTTTTTACAATTACGAATCCCGCTGTAATTACATATAGCATCAATTAGACATTAGATATGAACTTGTTATACGCTTGGTTGTTGAATAAAAGTAGATCAATAGTAAACTAAACTAGAAAAATCCGGCTACCCGCATTATCAATGTTATGTTTTTAAAATAAGATGTTAACATAAACACATCAGTGTAATTTACCAAAATAATTTTTAACCCGTCAGTCTGCGCCATTCGCAGTCAATCCAACTTTTCAGACGCACTTGTACTGAACGAGCTTGAGTATTGGATCTCAGCCATTTTAACGCACCAATAGGCGTTAAACGTTCGATAGTACTTCACAAGTTTTTATAAACCGAAGTATGAATACTTCCAAGTACACAATTCGCGATAAACCTTACCTCGAGAGACATGTACAAGGGAAATCAACGTGTATTTTCTCAACCATAGGGTTGATAATCGCATGTCATAATGTTATATCGTAGGTTGTGCGTTGATATGTAGACCTTTCAAAACCACTTTAGCAGTATTCCGTTCGAGTTACGTGTTTTCGCCCATGAAAATAATTTGTGTTTCCCCATCCGTTATGATTTAATAGGAGTATTGAGTATGAATAATGGACGTTGTTTTGAAATCGTCCGGAGAGTGTAAAACGCGGAGTTGATTTCTTTGAATTATCCGACTCTAAGGATCAGGCAGTTTAACTTTGAAAGAAAAAAAAAATGCATCGCTACCTACCAAGTTTACAGGGTTTGATACGAGAATTTTCTTCTGTTCTCTTTATTTCTGTGTTCATTTTTCGTTAGTGTTATTATTATTATGTATGCCTGTATATGTAGTGGTTGTAGGAAATAATAAATAAAATAATTCAAATCAAGAAGTGGTAGAATTAACGGAACGATCAGTATTTATCAATAATAATATTTACGACCTAATATTGAGTTAAACATTTTTATTAAAGAACCTTATATTTGGATGAATTTATCTAATAACTTATTTAGAACATTCGTATACTTTAGCTCTAATAAAAACTTACATAATATTTCCTATTTAATTACTCTTTAATTTTCTAAACGACATACAGATGATACTCAATAATAAATTCAATGTCATTAAATAGTCAATAATATGGACAGTTAATGTCAAATATTAGGACATTCAAACGAATTAATAATCTTATAATAAATGTTTCATTTTGAATGACGTGGAAATATCTTTCGAACACCGAAGATAACGATATCGGTTGAAGTCCCCTCTTGACAAATTTTTATTCACTACAATAATTCAATATTGTCTTTGACTATTGTCCAGCAAGAATTGTATTGTCATGGAGTATTTATAAATATAGCCCTATTGAAAATCTAATAACATAATATTATGTACCTACACATATGGCCTTCTTTTTCAAGAAAATCTCAATTTCTCCGCGAGAAAATCTTAATCTTAGATAAGTTTATTTGCAGTAAGCAAGTTCTGAAATGAGTATACAAGTATGTATATTAGCGTTTAAATCCAAACGTGAACACTAATCGCTCGTGAGATGTAAACAACCTTAGCATTAAGAGGAAGCCGCTGGAGACGTAATCAGCACTGACCCCAGATTTGGGTAGCTCTGATAAGTGCTAGGGAGGTTTGGACGAAGAGAAGTAAATTTGGCATCAAAATCCGATATTAAATTTGGCATTTGTAGCGCATGATCGTAGCGCATGTCGTGTTTATGAGATATATTTTAATGGAATTGAAACTAAACCACTTTTACAATTTTTATTTGTGATCTGTGTATTCTTTTGCATTGCGTGTCAAATTAAATTATATCAGGTCTCACGAGTTCATCTAAATATACCTAACGTACTTAATGTGACAGCTGTCATTTTACGAATTGTCCTCAGTTGTTGACCTCATTGTAAACTTCAGTTGCAAAATGTTTTCGGAAAAGGTTAAGAAATCGAATTTCAAATACATTAAGCCCAACTCACATGAATTAAGTTGAGACCAATGAGCTGGGGAATGATACCAATTTAGTTCGAATTTTGAATACCAGATGAAGTGTTCGCACATCACTACCTCCAGCCCGCTAGAGCCTGTACCGCACTGATATGGCGGCGCCGAATTGGGATTACAATTTGCGATAATTACGAACGCTATGGCCGGATACACTCGTTTACTTATTATACGCTAAGTGGGGCCTCATTATTGTGTTATCCAACATGAAACTGTACTTTTCATTGTACTTCGTATTAACGTAATCGTGATACACTGAAACATTGTTACAAATTTTTCATATTTTTCGTTTTCATTGTGGACCCTATTAAAAATATATACTAAAATAGATGCTATTATTGATGGCTTTATATTTTGTGATCTCTATTATTAAAAAAATATATTTCACAATGATACTGTATTATTTAAATAAGATTATTTATTTATGTTCATAACATTATAATATTTCTCTAACAGAATAAAATTATTAATAGACCCCCGATTAATATTGCAATTTTCTCGGTCGTCTTTCACCCAAAACTTCGGTAAAATTTATTAGCCAATGAATATTAACATAAATTTAAATTTGCGTTTCCTGTTAAGGTCTGTATTATAACTTAACTCTAAGGAGCGTAAAAAGCTTAAAAATTTGCACGTTTTTTTATATTTTATAGGCGAAAGTAAAAGTAATTGTTTGTGGCGAACTAAAATATTAAGTTTTAAGCAGAAACGTACTCATAGTTTAATAATTTATATGTTTTTACATAACATTCAACATTTTTGAATTGCTTTAATCCATTATTCAATATCAATGTCTGAATTTATCTCATGTCGCTTGGCTACCATATATTAATGAACGATCGTTGAATGATGAAGGAATTGGTAAAAAATTATTTCAATAACATTAATATATATACTAAAAGTAAACACCAAACCTTCTTATTCACAAGACTTCAGCATATTGAGAAATTGGAACGAAAGCTAATACTGGTGCCATTAGGGTTAAAAAAACTACAATTTATTGGTACAGCGAAAATAGCTATAACAATTGTTAATAAAAATAACAGTAACAATATCTACAAAAGGGCTAATAAAGTTTTCACAACCGGCGGCGACTCGTCGCGGCCAGCGCTAAGGAAACAACGGGGCCATTGTTAATTCATCAACAAACGCCTTCAAAGCAATTAACCGCGGCCGTTGTGTTAAAAACATTCATCCTTGAGCCCGTTTCCCCGACGAAATTAGACTTGTCGAATTATTTCACTGGAGTGGTCCGAGGCGTGTTAGAAAAAAGGACGTTGGACGTTTGCGGGCAACAAGATGAACTTTCAAAGTTGTGTTGCACTACTTAGAAAGCGTTTTTGAGTCGATAGATTTTAGATGAATACTTTGTAAGAAAATAATTGAATTAGAAATACATATTATGCACGGTTTTTAAACGGTAGACAAGAGGAGTACCTTACATCTTTCTTGTTCCTTAATTATTACTATATTATTTCGCCGATTCATATTCACTTCTGATATTAAATACATTTCATATTCAATTTTAAGGTAACGGTTAGTTCATTTGATATCATGTTAACATTATTCCTTATAATTTAACTATGCCATTAACTCGTTATATTTAAATACACTTTACTACAACAATTCTATTTAAATACATTGAATCAACTATGCAACCTTTAAACACTTTATTATTTTTAAAGCCATAAAATATAACTTTTTATTTTTTAGGTAAGTCCATAAAAATATTAGCTGGCCATATTTAAATTTACTGTCTTAAGGTGCTACCAGCCGCGTTTAATCCCCCAAGGGACTATTCGCATTTCTTCGCGAGTTGTGTGAAATAATTTTATTTATTCAGCGACGTCTGTAGCCCGACGCTCGACAAATGTCACGTCGCTAGACAATGTAGGTTGGCCCGTTATTTTCAATTATATCGTTGATGTCGCTGGAAAACTGCTATTAGAAAGCCCATACGACGTGCAATTAGTAGAAAACCTCACTGTTTATACATTATAGCCTATACCGTAATGTCGCGAGGCAGGAGCTCATAGAAAATATCTCTTTACAACCTTACATGAATTAAGCTTGTACGTAGTTTAATCCGTAACTATTTAGACCATTAAATAAAATGTATGGTCGTCATTAAGCCCTTAGAAATAAAGCACGTTAAATGATCTCTGAGAAAATAATGAATCTCAAGTAAATTATATCATTTAATATTACTTATATAGCATCATTAAACTCACCTTATATATATCGGTATTCTGAGTCCATTAGCAACCACCCACGTTCGCTTCCAATTTGTCTTTCATTATAACTAACGACCAAATTGATATACTCGCCAGATTTCATTATGCGAGAACAGAAAATGTCCAATCAGATTGATTTCGGTGATTAAATCAAAAAACTTGAACTGACATTCACTTGCTGATCTGTCACATCGCCGACGAGAAGCGATGAACGCTATACATAATATTTATAAGTAATCTTCTCAGATAACAGATATGTTTCATGTATCATATTATATTAAACAAAAGTTACAAAGTGATCTCACTGGGTGGTTGATGTAGTAGTTAATATATTGTAGTACATATAACACAGTAACTTGACAACTTTTTGAAATTGTAATACAATCACATACAATTCAAAAATTGCTTCTAAGTAGCAGAGTTGTCAGAGATGCTGTCAATTCCGTTGTCGAACCCTTGAGTGATTAACATTATTGTCTCACAATCTACCTGATGTTTTGACTGCCTTCTAATAGTAGAAAGTTTTATATACCCAAAAAAAGGACCTCGTATGCATGCTGCAACAACATGTCGCCGTCCCCCATGAACAACTGCGACAGATTTTGAAGAGGATCGTGGGAACTGATCTCCTAATTCATTTATTTAATACAAGATTTTAATAAAAGTATTGGATGGTAAATTGGCTTTATAGTAATTGAAGTAATTATTTATTGTATTCTATTGTATGGGATTACTTGAAAAATTTTAAGTTCTTATTATATTTACTGTCTAGGAACTCCATGGTAACATTGTGGCTGCACGCGCAGGTAATATGCGTTATTTAGAATATGAAAATAAAAATTTTTCTACAAAACTTCAAATATGCCTGTCAGCGAGCAGTCTAAAAACTCATCAGAATTTTAAAAAAAGTACCATTTTCTTAGTACCCATATAAATGGCGTTTATACCGCACACCGTTTTGGGAATGTTATTTAACAAGAAAGTCACTGTATGTGGGATTAGTACTTAATTATATTTACTTATTATTTATATATATTTACTTATTATTTATATATTACTTATTATTTATATAACGACAACTAAACCCAAATGTATGATTATTATTATTTACTTTGAGTTAATCCAAGTTAAAAATGGTAACTCGTACAAGGATAGGTTTTAAATGAACAGTAGGTATCACCCAATTTATGTAGATACACTTAGATAATAACTTATGCTTTCACCTGACATTGCGAGTATAGAGCTACTCGCTGGAATATTCCTCCAATCTTCACCGGTGGAACCATTATGATCGTCAGTAACTAAATTCTAACAGCTTTCAATCTTCACAAACGTTTCTACATTGTTGAACATAATATCATCCGAGGCTCTGAATAAATAAAGCCTTGGAATCGAGTGTGCTTTTTGTGTTTTAAAAAGAAAGCTTTTTATCAAATTGTCGGATTGGAGGGTTTCGAGACGTTGTAAAGACGGTAAAAGCAATTTCATTACGGATTCCACTCTGTGATCCGCCTGTATCCGGGCAATGTTAAAAAGTCGGAACGTATATCTACTGTTATCTTTGCGACACAAATATATGAGTTATATTCTATCATGTGAAAGACTGCCTCGTTAGTTGAGATGTAGCAAATGTGACTGCTGATCGAGACATCCTGGGTTAGACCCCGGATCGGTCACTGCCGAGTTTTCTAAATTGAAATTCCTGGTAGTGGCTCGTGGTCTGGATTTGTGACTGGTGTACGGTAATAGGCAGTCCAGGTGAACCGTGGGAGTGTACTACACTGTTCTTCCTGCCCCTACTAGTAATACTGGCGCGATTTTATTTATAGAAGAAGATTAAGCGCGAAACTCTTAAATAAGCGAGCCACTGAAGTTTTACTTTAAAATATATGACCGCTTCGGGCAACTTTGTATCCACATTATGTGCTTCGTAGATAAAAGGATTTGCTTTTTAAAGTTTGTTTATGACTTTAACATGAAAACAAATGTCAATGAACTACAGTTTTAAAGGTCAATAGTCTTTAATTTTATAGCAAGCTACAACGACTAAGAAAAAAAACAAGTTCTTATAACAGTGAAGTAAATTATTAGCATATAAAAATACGAGTACGTCTACATTTATATTGCTATAATACAATCAAAATATATATCAGACAAAATACCAGGAAAGCAACGCTGAAACATGTTATTCGACATTTAAATACCTTCAATAGCGTAATACGCCTTTTTACAGCTATGAATATTTTACCCTTAAACTCCACATTACCGTGACATAAGACGTTCCAGAGTAAATCTCGTTAAACCTGGTTGGGAACTCATAACAAACTTTAGAAGATAATGGATGCGAGGCGTGAATAATAATTGAATACGACGACAGAATAACGTGAATCGACTGCCAGGAACATAGGTAATAAGTCATGAGAGTAATGTTTCTTAATTATTATACATATTTTTATGAATTTCGAATATTTTTTTAAAGTTACCTTGTATTGTAGGCAGTCATAAAAAATACGTATCCACGTAAACGACACGTATAGATATTCCTGTAACCAAGAAGTAATGATAATTTTAAAGCGCTTTTACGAGAAGTTACAAATCGCATATGATTGGTTTAGTTAAGTGGTGCCGTTCACGGCTGGCTTGGTCCGCTGACCGCTAGAATTTAATTTTCACGGGCATTTAAGGAGGATATGTTACGCAATTGGTTGAAAGTAGTCTAATCCATATTAAAAAAGTGTAGTGAAGTTGGCTCGATATTTACTATACGGAGTCTTGCCTAACTTTCGGAGTTATACCCATACGGTGATACTTTGATGGATCGCTTCTGATTAAAGCCTTGATGTTCTGAAGCATATTAAAACTGTGTTAATTTAGTATTGAGTTTTGACGCGTTTTCTGGTTTTTTATTATGTGAAAAAAATGAATCGCTCATAAATTATCGGATGTGAATTTATATTATATTCGCTTCAGTTTATATCTTGCGGCACACATACATTTTCATTTCACATAATATCCGTACCATTGTTTCTTGAACATTTCTCTAAGTTCTTAGCAGGTGTTTTTTTTCCAGAACTCAATATTGTTTCAATTTATGCCGGAAAAAGCGAATGAAGAATCAAACATTCTGCGACATATAACTCAAGAACAATCTCAAAGGAGGCTCTAAAATCATGTGCTTTAGGAATTTTCGTATAAATATTTGATGGGCTTTATAACCGATTATTTCAGCTGTTTTTATGTGTAAGTACTTTCCTCAGAACACGTTGAAATTTATATAAAATGTACTCAAACAGAAAGGGCTATGCTCGGCGTTTCCCTGAAGGATCGCATCAGAAATGAAGCGATTCGACGGAGAACCAAAGCTATCGACATAGTCCAAAGGCTTAGCACGCTGAAGTTGGTAGTGGACTAGTCATATCTGTCGCAGAACTGATAGCCGATGGAGAAGACGTATTCTGGAGTGAAGACCGCGACTTGGCAAACAGCGTATCCCTCCAGCTAGGTGGAGTGACGATATACACAAAGTAGCTGACAGTGGTTAGATTCGATGAGCTGAAGTTTGAGCTCAGTGGCGTGCCATTGAAGATGCCTATGTCCAGCAGTGGACTGGAGTAGGCTGATGATGATGATGATTATCTAGTCATATATGTTAAGTAGTGAGAAGAAAGAAAGCTTTATTCGTAACTACATTATGAACAATTTTACAGCTTTTATAAATACCTGCAAGTTTTTTGGATAGTACTCTGAAATAAACGCCTGCGCTTACATAGTCAGTGTAGGTACTAGTTTACTGGTAAGGATCAATGTCTCTATTAACGTATACAACATCGGAGAGTGTGAAAACTCATGGGGTTTTAACTTACTTCTGAGAAGTAAAATCGTAAACTTTTCATATTCCTTTTAGTACCTACTATTAGAACATTTACACTCACATTAATATCGAAAAACGCGAATAAAAAACAAAAACGTGTCAATAAATAACAATAAAATATAAAGTACATAAGGCTTACATTACAATACACACATCTATAATTTTTAATTGAAAAAAATATATATGATTGTAAATTAAAACGATTTTTTCCCTTATAAAAAATCCCGGCACTGCTAAATTGTACTTATTTCATTCTATACGGAGCGTATCGGTGCCCCATTTGGTGTATAAAACATTAGTTAATCCCGTATTATTCGCCCTACTTTATGTACCTAGCGACGTACATACAAACTGAGCGCTGAACGTGCTCCGACCGTAATTCCTCCAATCTCCAGTGAATATAAGTTCCGTCGCTTTATGTTATATGACTTCGCCTCCACTAAATGCTTTATTCATTCAATGCACAGAACTTACCGATCTATATTTACAGAACGCTTGTGTGGTTTGACTGGCTAGTTAAAGGAAACGTTTCAAATAATAATTTATTACTCTAAGCACTCGAGACTTTATAATTTTACAACTGCTAGGTTCTATATATTTATACGCAGTTACTCAAGAATGCTAATTTAAAATACGCTTAAGTTTTATTTTATAAATTTGATCTCGGTTGGGGCAAAGTATTATTGAATTTTTCTAAGCTGAAGTCTATTGTTGGTACTAATAGTAGTAGGTTTTTCGAAATTTAAATTCGTGGTAACACCTCGGAGCCTTCTATTCCATGATGGGACGAAACCGTAACTGAGGAAACATGGGAGTATACTACTCTCCTCTGTCTACCTCCCTTTTATAGGCGTGATGCGATGTTCTAACTTAAAGTGAATGTACTACACCCCTCTGCCCATCCTTTCGAGAAAATAAAAGCGCCATGTTATAACCATAATTTTAATTATACTATATTTGTGTTACTGACGAGTACGTAAATGACCATAATGTAGCTCTAGTAATAAATAACTGATAACATCATTACTACATGTGTTAAGGTCCCTGCTCGAGTCCACAATATCACAAAAATGACGATCTGATGATACATTTTTCTGCAATATATTCCGATGCATTGTTTACTATCCTAAATCAGCAGCTATCTTTAAGGGCTAAAAAACCTTTAAGTGCCTGCTCTATCAGAGTGAGATATAGAAAAAATAAATACACGAGTATTAATGTACAAGATACGAGTACCTTAGAATTGTTATAAAAATCCTCTCACATTTCAGTGCTAAGTCGATTTTCAACAAAATTAAAAGAACATCTGGATTAACCTTAAGCCTCGTCAAGCGAAAGTTTGTAAGAGCCTTAGAAGCGCGTCCATAAGAAAGCATTTTAAGCCTAAAAGTCCTGAAATTCCTAAGCTCCTGAAAAAGAGATAAATACTTTTATCTTTGTATTTTAGTTACGAACTTCAGTTTGTAAGCGATTCCTTAGACAATACTACTCGTTTCAGCGTCTAATTGTGTCACAAAAAAATATAAGTGGATAGAAATATGTGGCAAATTTTGTTCTTACAACTTTGCTTCGATTTTTTAATTACCTTTGTAAATGTTATTACAAAGTCACATATGTTCTCTCATATAATTTATAAATTTAAATTCACGCCTGTATACACCAAAGGGGTAGGCGGATAAGTGTAATACTCTTCCACGTTTCAACAGTAACGTTTATGTCCCATGGAACAGTAGTGAGACTATTGCCATGCTCCAGACTCTGACTCACTACTAGAAATCCTAAAAAAATCCAATAGTACCTGACCCGGAATTTGAACCCAGGAATTCCTGATCGGCAGTCGCGCTTGCAACCACTCGACCAAAGAGGCAGTGAAATATATATATGAGTATATAATATACTAGCGACCCGCCCCGGCTTCGCACGGACGCAATGCTGATACTAAATACACTACAGAAAAACTGTGAACGTGGGCACGCTGCCGCCGCCCCGGCCGGCCAGTACCG